>JAYRBW010087348.1:0-22123 GCA_036023295.1 Invenusta paracnida
TTCGATAATAAATTCAGCAGTCATGTTGTTGGCGTCCAAACGGTAAGAAAACAAATAGCCGAGAGAGAGTGAGGAGAGACGACCGTCCAGTAGCTCGCAAGAAAACAGAATGAATGTAAACACACGCACGGGTCTCTTTTATACTCTTCCTGTTCTGTCATTGGCTGGCCGTACTCGATTCTGATTGGTTGAGAGGGAGGGGGGGGGTCTTTGTTGAATTCGTGGCTCCCCATCCCTACTACTGTTAAAACATTAAAATAAAAACTTTATAATATACCTGGATAATTGATATGATGACTTTTAGGTTAATATAAGGAGTGCAGGGTCTTATATGCATAATGCTGTTAATAGTAATTGTTGTTTTTCTTGTATTATTAAGCCTCAAACTTGAATACCAGCCAAGATACATATACACAGAATATAATCCGCTGTCTGTAGAAAATTCATCAATTTAGAAATGAAATGAAAAATATTTATATTATATATATGCATATGTATACAAGTTTATGAAATCGTATTGGACAATAGCAAAGAAACATAATTATAATTGCCTCAAATTGAGAATACTAAGATAAATATAAAAAAAATTGAATAAAGATAATATATGAATATTAAAGAAAAGTGTGTTATTATTTTAGTAGAAAGTAATTAAAAAGGGTAATTTATTTAAACATGAGAATGCATATATATATGTGCAGGGTTTTCTTGAATCTATGGTAGATGTATTTTGCTTATCATATTGAAAAAATGATTGTATTAAAATTCATATAAATATGTGAATATATTATCAATAAGGAATGCACCAAATATGAAATTGATCGATAAATTATTTTTGTGATTTAAATAAAAATGGTTTCAAAATATAAATATATATATATATTTTAGAAAATTATACAAATAATAAAGATAAAGTATGCATTCTATAATTTAAGTTTTAATTTAACCCTATTTTGTTTAAAAGGAAAATCATTATATTTTTAGGATTAATTGAAATAGGTTAGGTATATAGTACACTTTGTGACCATAATAAGGTATATTCAATTAATAACAAATTAAGCTATCAGGAAATGAAAAAAGTCATTCCGTACCTAAAATTCTAATTCTATGAATAGCTTAAATTAATAAATTCCCGTATTAATGGCGGGATTGAAAAAGAGGGAACAGACACTTCAAACAACAATAATATATATCAACCGCCTATTGTATAGTGCATTCTATGCAATTGAATGATCAATCGATAGACTTTACTATTTTAGTTTTCTTTTGTTTGTGGTAGGCTTTCACTGAAATGCTTACTTACATTATACTGATACTTACAATATAAAGGCTTCAGGCTTCTATGCCTACCTAAATATATGCAGGTAAGTCTTATAGGTATATGGTTTGTCCTCAACCGCATATATACGAGGCGTCAAGAGTTACTAAAAGCATAAAGAGCATTTCGTACTGTTATAACCTTAACCATTCATCTTAATCTCAAGAAAGTATATCTCTATAATAGGTGTAATAATTAACTCAACTAGAGCATTTGATTGCTTAATTTCCTTTCCATTATGGCGGAATCGGTGAAATACAGTTACGATAATTTGGACAAGAAGACAATTGCCAAAGCTAAGAAAGAGCTCAAAGAGAATCCTGAACAAATTTACGCTCATATTGAAAGTTTCCGAAGATGGATTCGGTCCATGCCGCATATCCAGTGTCCTATGGGTGAGTTATGTATTTATTATGTATTCAATTATATGAAAGGTTTTTCATTAAAACTAATTTCAACTTTATTTGGCAATAACAATATTAATATTATTTACAAAGTTGTTTTGTAAAACTTAAATAGTATGTTCATCGACCAATATCCCTTTTAAAAGAAAGTCTCTTCTTTAAATAAGTAGGCTCACCCTAGGGTCTTAGTAAAAACAAAAAATGTACCAACTGTCAGTATTGATCTTTTAACAAACAATGAATCGATTACGATTTTGTTAATCATATCTTGTTCTCTATTGAATCTGACGCTTGATTTTGAAAATTACACTCACTATTGTTTGAAAAAATTTTAAAGAAGCAGAAACAAACCAAAATTCAATTGACAACAATGTAGTCATATAATAGTGGTTTGAAGATGTAAATTCAGTGATCGGTTAAGCGTAAATAAAACCTCGGTTAACCGCGACTAATTAATTTGACTTTATAAAATCTTTGATTTTAACCTTTAAACGTATTTTAGTTTATTTTATTCGAGACATGGATAAAAAAAATGAAATTTAATATGTATATAACAATGAAATTTTCAAAACATTAACGTAACCAAGTGCTACTAATTATTCTATAGTTTTAAGCATAGAGTAATAATTCCAAGAGGGTTCACTCGGTCAAAAAAGTATAAATATGTTTGTTTAAATATGCAGAGTGCGCCATTTTATATTCCCACCAGTGCAATGGTAATATATACTGTTTTAAAACAGTATAAAAGATCGAATTTCAAACTGGAAAATGTACATGATATAAAATACTAATATGAAAAATAAAAATGTAGAAATGTGCACCTGAATTAGAGCTACAATAATATGTAATTTATCAGGGCATAGCTTAAACAATAAGATAGTTTTACCAATAGTTGAAATAACTGGTTTTGTCTACATTTGAGCTGTATGAATATGAAAGAAAGAGAGAGTAGAAGATATTTTCTTGTCATAATCATATTCATACAGCTTAAATATAGGTACACAAAACGAGTTATTTTTGCTATTAGAAACACTTTTAATATAGAGCTATAATAATATGTAATTTATAGGAGTATAGCTTAATTTTGATTCCAATTTTTTTAATTAAATTTTGATTCTTAATTTGGTTCTATAGTCTTACTTTTTATATCTGTGCTTTATATCAACATGTACATTTGCCCATCTGAAAATCATAATTTTTAATTAGATAATCAGACTATTTCGACATATAATTATAGTAATAAATTAATATAAAATAGATAGTTAACCAAAGTAAAATAACATTTAAAATAAATATATAAGTAAATTTTGGTCGAGTGACCTTTTTTCTGGGTGGGTAGAAATTTTCAAGTATTCTGTGTGGGTGGCTCTAAAAGTTAATTTTGAGCCCTGGGCATTCTTTCATTATAGATGAGCTGATTTCATTAAAATGACAGATTATAATTGAATTCAGTACATTTATTGTAGTCAAAAATGTATTTGAATTTGCTTTTAATCTTCTACTTTTGTCTTCAATGACCTTAATATATTAATTAACTTGCTGGGTCACCAATAACGAAATGGAATTGATAATACCTAGTTTAAATAATAGTTTTGTTTTTGATTTTCACAATAAAATAAACTATAAAAACTTTTAGTAATTCTGGTCATTTTTTCTGAAAGTGGAGCAAATGTTAGGTCATGTATTCCAAAAGAACACTGAGCCCTGTATACTATACTATAGTCATAGATCATAATAGACATGGTCATAATTTATATTTTGTGCCAAAATAATTGTTTCCCCTTCTCTACTTCTTTAGTTGTGTAAATATTAGTATATATAATAATATACTTAGACAGTAGTGTGTCAAGCAATGACAATGATGATTGAATGATTGTTTATGATGGTCAAAAGACACTTACTAGTAGTGCTTCCTGAATTTTGTTGATGTCCCAGGACTCACACCCATCATTGACTAAGATGCTTTATGGACAGCACAGCAGATTTTTGTCTAATTTACCACAATATTTTAATAATAATATAGAGTTGCCTGAAATCCTGGCTTTGCCTAAATTTTAATATATTGACTTGAATGCCTAAAAAATGGCATTTGGACTAAAATTTGGCCTAGACAAAGCTTGAAAATGATGATGCTTATAAATGATCATAAAAGATTGATGCATAACTATTTGTTTTCTAACTCTCAAATAAAAAAAACTAAACAGTTTTTTCTAACAGGATAGGTGTCAACCTAACTTATTCTAAATATTCTTACTGCACCAGTGTGTCTATATCATAGCAGAATATAATTTTAGTAATTACTTACATATTATCCATGTTCTATGCATAGCACTACACTAGTAGTGTCATATATTGTAATATTAATATATTGTATATATTATGCATCTATTTTGTAACTTTATACTAATATATTGAATATGTACTTGTAATAATGGTTCACAATTTCAATAACAAATAGTTTATATAAGTATAATAGGTAGGTAATTTATGTTTGACAGGAAAAAATTTACATGACCCAAAAAATAGTGAAATACAAAATTGGAGCACTGCTAATACCTTAAATGTGGAATTTTTTTGCAAACTATCTAAATGTGTAAGCAGTAACAGTAGAATGACAAAATCTGGACTCATATGATACCATGGTATGACTGTAACATGACTCATGAAGAGATGATGGTTTGGTTCTTCCTGATGTTTACAATAGAGATTGTGAAGCTTCAAAGCATGGACATGTATTGGCACTAGTGCTTCCTGTTACTTTCTTTTCAATTACATTTTTATAATTATCTTATAATGGAGATATATATGCAGCATATGTTGTAAGTTTATCCATGTATGATAGTAATGTTTTTTAAATCATTAAATTTCAGAAAGTTTTTTATTATTCAGTGAGTTTTGTATTATTAGGGGCATAATTAAATAATCAAGGATTTGTATTAATTACTTATATCATGTGTTTTATCAGATAAATACTTTGTTAAATACCTGCAGCTGTTATATTAGAGCCATATTGTTATATTTCACCTTTCACCCACCTGTCAAAACTATTTTCCGATATTCTAAAACTTTATGGCTATGGAGCATTTATAAATATGCAGGGTGTCTCCTAAAATTTCCTAAAATATCCTAAAATTTTGAGGAACTCTTAAAATGTCCTTAAATTTTGGCAAAATGCACAAAACCCTCCTTAAATATCCTAAAAATAATTTATGGTGGATGAAAAAAAATGTTTTATTGAATTTTATTTCAGTATAATTAACAGTGAGGTAATTTCATTTCACATGAATTCCATTATTTCCAGAATTATACACGAATTTTTGATTACATACACGCATTTTTTACTCTTAATATACACAATTTTTTGTAGGTACATAATATTATTTTAATCTTAAGAAACCAAAGTGTCTATGAGTTAGTGAAAACTACATATATAAATAATCGAATGCATTTTTTGTAGTCCTGGCCCTGCGTAAGATGTTAAACTATCTAACATATAAAATCTTGCCTATATATTTACATGAAAATATTCTTAAAAAACCTGAAAATGTCCTAAAATATCCTAAAATTATGTTGGTCTAAAAGCATGGACACCCTGAACATGATCAATTGTAATTTGTGTGCACACATTGCCAAATGTGCAAAAATTGTGCTATTTCTTAAAGCCAATAAATTTTAAATATTTTTCTATCTGAAATTCTGGGATTTGAAATATATTTCAGAAGCCAGGCTAAGACTAAATTTTGTATGCTAGTGATATTTGGTATTACAGAAGGCAGACTAACTCAGTTCCCCCATGCTAACTTGGTGAAAATTTATCCCAAGGTGTACTCCCATGCTAACTCTTATGGCATAACTTTAGTCTAACCAAATTTATATTTATTTCAAATATACATACACAGAACAATTCTGCAAAATAAACTGCTTGCTTAGTATTATGTCATATACTTATATTAGCTACTAATTAGTTTATGTTTTTATAAATATATTTAGTAAAATTAAATATATAATACTTCATTTTTGTTTGAATCATCATTAATTTATTATATTGTATTATCAAGAAAATTCTACCTATTCCATGTTTATAATTTCTATAATTAATTATAGTCAATATGTTATTTATGGCTTAAACCATTGCTTTAATTTGTTCTGAAATATGCATAAAAGTAAATATTACTATTTGTCAGTCCTAAGATCAAATATTTGATCTGATACATTTGGGATTTTCACTTTATTACATAAATGGGTAATATAGGTTACAATACATGTTCTGCATTTGTTTGATCAATGAATTATTTTTATAAATGGTATTACACATAAATAATTAAATATCTGATCTACAACACTGAGTCAACTTAGCCATGATCAACTATCCATTCTGCAATCAAGACTGTTAGAATAGATGTATAGCATACAGTTATACAGAATTACATAATAGTTAATAGTCTATTTAATTGAAACATAATGAAGAAATTATTTTAATCGTGTTTGATTTGTTTATAAATGTTCAATAAAGAATGTTAGAATAGATGTATACAATTACATACAGTTATAAGGATTACATAATAGTTAATAGTCGATTTTATTGAAACATATTGTAGACATTATTTTAATCTTTTCAAAAGTGTTCAAGCTGACATAGAAGTAACTCTAGTGAGATAGTACTGGAGACTAAGTAACAAAAAAAGATTTATTGAAAAACAACAGTACAAATATAATTTTAGCATCTTCTGAATTATAGCCATTTTACACATCAGATATTTGATCACAAGGCTGATGTGTTGTAATCTAATTGATAGCAGATTATGTCTTGTACATATAATTTTATACTGCAGTATGTCATATTTATATGTACAAAGCTTGTAAATAATATATGTATATAATGCCTATAAAGTTAAATGCATGATTACAGCATATAAGAAGCATCTATCATTTAGCTAAAAAGGCATTTATGGTTTAAAGGTATTTATTAGCTTATAAGCCAATCAGACAAAGAGAACAATAAAATGTGTGTATGCTAAATTTAGTACTGGGGGCCAGTTAGTTCCGACCTTCTGCAATACACATTTAGCACTTCAGACTAACTATTCCATATTTTAATTTTAGCACTGGCACTAGCACTAGCCTGGTTTCTGAAATACAACTGTTAGTTTAGGACTTTTAGTTTGTCCAATAGAACTATTGTTAGTTTTTTGTTAAGGGTTAATGTAAATTTATGTAGATACTATTCATTTATTCTAAATATGTTTATCTCTACATTATGCAAATGAACCTACTTTTAAACTAAATAATTACCTTTATGCTGGGTAAAATTAGTTCTATAAATTTACATATAATATGTAAGGTCAAAACATTAAAATGTTGTATCCAATTGTTAGAAGTCACTAGAACGATTTTAAAGTTAACACATTTATAGATAAGTTCTCTGTGCATTAATGTATGTACATTTAGTTTTTTTACAAAATAAATATTCCTTTTCATGACTCGTATATATTCTATAGTTACAACTGAATATCTTTGTCAACATTTTTTATAAATACATTTAGCATATTAACATTTTTGGTAATAATTCATTGATAATACATCTTGCCTGATGCCAAGTAGCTTTTTTAAATAGTATTGTTTATGGAAATAGTAAGATTCTGGTATGTTGAAATGTTATTTCAAGCTCTTAAAGATTTAAATCAGAAAAACTATTATATATAAGCTTTTTAGTATCTTATTATAATACCGCAAAACGTATATTTTTTGTAATGAAATACTATACGTATCTTTTTAGGGGATATTTATATTTTTACAAAATGTAACTACACTGTTTGCTCAAATTTGCTCTTTTTTAGTTCTTCGTTTATGTTTATTTTTTTGAAGATAAGTTTGAAATGTATTACTTTTTCTAGCCTTCGACTAAGGCTAGTAACCTCACAACATTTTCTCGAAGTAGATTTACTGTTTTTATAAAACATTTGTGCTTGTAAGTGTGTGCAAGTTCTTAATTGATCCCCATATTTTTATCTGCATTTGTACTTTATTCAATGCAGTGTTCTATGCATATTCAACTGTATCTTTTGTGTTTTTTTCAGATCCTGGACTATGGAACCGTTATTTTTATTTATTTCTGATTTACCAACTGGCGTCAAATTAAATGACCTCTACCAAAAGATAAAGGATAACAGGTCACAGGTCATACCATTTTATAATGGAAATAGCTTTCGGTAATGTAATTACCTCTGATATTAATACTTTATAACCTGCATTTTCTTTTTTCATTTCATCTATTTTACCTACTAATTTACCTTTATATATGTTGTTCGTTTTTATTTTTTATTTTACGCTATTATTCATAAAAGACGTAGTTTAGGAATACAAATTATTTGCCTTTTTATATTTAAATTGCCACTTGTTTTTATTTTTTGTTTACTACTAAAATTAAGTAAATTCGTTAAATAACCCAAAAACATTTTAAAGTTATTAATTTTTTATTTATTTGTTTCAACGATTTACTTACCTCATTTTATGCTTTTTACATATTTTCCATACTTTGCTACGTCCATTTTTCAGCGAAGCATTCATCCATTTGCCGAATTACTCACCAGCGAAATGGGTACAAACTGTAGCTTCATTGCGCAATATCCAGTCCTCTGATTCCTGCTCATCCAGTAGTGACAGTAACCAAAGCGGTCTGCGTGTTAGCTTCGTTTGGCGACCCTATGAACCGTTCATTACTCGGGTATGTCTTGGATATAAATTCGATGAGATAAAAAGATATTGACTATTATAAAAACACTATACAGTCCAAAATTTCCTTATTTTTTAATACTAAAATGCTTTTTTCCAACTTTAAAAGTGATTTTCTAAGTTTGCATATGTTTTCTAACGTTTTTGTCAAAGGTAATAAAGTGATGCGAATATTGTTTTTGTTAAGCACGACCATTACAACTATTGGATGATATTAAGAATAGTTATTGTTGGGAATACAAGCTCATTAGTGGGACACGATGAATAAAATAAAGTTATAGCCACTTGTAAGATAAGAAATAAACATTTATTATTAAAGAAAAATGTAGTCTTTTGCCAGTCTTCAAAAAGTTATATTTATGCTGTCTTGTTAAACGACAAAAGCTTGGTTTGGTTTTATAATTAATATTATACTTTTTAAATTATATGGTAGCTTTATGCTTTTCAAGGGTGTCTATGTATTAACAACAAATTGTAAGTATACTATGAGTTTCATTTGTATACCTATTTTCATGCTGCTGAGTAAACGGTGAGCCCATTAACCCTTTAAGGACGGGATGACGCGAAGTTTACGTCATCAGAAAAGTATTGCTGCACACCGGGATGCCGCAAATGCTGCGTCATTTAAATTTAATATTCTAAATATAAATGATATACATTCTACTTGTGCCCAGCAAAACATTTCTTGGACCCGAACCCGGTGCTAGGTCAAAAATAAAGTTTTATTGTAATTGGATGAACAAGGTCGAATTCTCGATTTTGATTGGCTATGAATGTGCATGTTTCACATCAGCGTAGGTGACTAAATCCCCGAGAAATTGAGATTTTAAATTTTTGGTAATAGTATTTTTGTGCCTGATGTTCCATCTAGTTACTACTATCTTTTTTCGTTTTTACATTTATTATTTCAAGGTTTATTCCTGCTCATAAGCTTATTAGTTTACGCAAAGCAGCAATGGTTTATTGCTTATTTATAGTTTATATAAAGGAAAGAATCGAGTGGAAAGTTGATTCCATCACCAATAGGAGCCCATCACCTTGCCCAATCATCATAGGATACGGCACCCTGAAACTGATCAGTCAAGACAAGAAATTGAACGTCAACATACTCAACCTCTTCATCCCCCCAACCACCCGCAGCTACAGTGGAAGAGCCCCTGACACGGGCAAAATTAGCGCACGGGACATCTCGACTGCCTCGGCTAATCTTAGTGATAACCTCTCTTGGAAGCTTGGAAAGAACATCGGTAGCGACCACATCCCAATCATCATATCTAACAATGCCAATACAAAGAAAATTCCCACCGTGACTAACATCGAAAAGACCAATTGGGAAGAATTCAACAAAACCTTAGAAAATAAGCTAAATACATGGGATCTTAATCCACCAACAGATATCAAATCAGCAGAAGAACTCAGACTAGCTATGATAGAAGTCTCTAACAAAGCTATCCCGAAGAGCTCCCTTAAAGGTGAGGCTAAGGCATGGTGGACCAAAGTTATTCCGGAAGCTATCAAGAAAAGAAACGATGTCGAAAACCGAGTGGAAAAGAGCAAGGAGAAACGCGAAGAATGGCTCAGACAATGCAAAGAAGTTAAGAAGACAATAAGAAAAGCTAAAGACAATAGCTGGAAAGAATTCACAAAAGAATTGGATGCAGATACTAGTACGACCAAAATCTTTAGGGTCCTCAAAAGAATGTCGAACGACAAAAAATTCAGCATAAACGCCCAAGTCCTCCATGAAAGCGGCACCCGCTATATCTCTGATAAAGACAAAGCTAAGCTCTTTGTCAGGAAGTACACTGACGTAGCTAAGGTGAAGAGAAACAAGGTTTGGGACGCAGAAGTGAAATGCGAAGTGTATCGGATACTGCAGAGGATTCCACGAAGGTATGCGTGACGTATTCAAGACTATTAAAATTAAAAAGGCAATTGAAGAACTGTCAATAGGCAAATCAGCCGGCCCTTACGGGTGGTATAATGAAATGTTCCATAATATGAATGCAAGGAACATTGATAGAGTCAGACAGGTCATTAACATCAGCTGGAGCACTAAGAAAGCCCCGATGGAATGGAAAACAGCCGAACTGATAGCTATTCTGAAGAGTGGCAAAGGCCCATCCCAATGGAAAAGCTATTGACCAATCAGCCTGACATCATGCCTTGCCAAGTTAATGGAAAGAGCGATGAAAAACAGGCTAACCTACTTTTTTTAAGCAAATAACATTATCAAGTAGGATTCCGCAATGTTACTCCACAGACCAGCAAGTAGCGAATTCGAAAAACTGGAAACTTGCTAAAGAAGAGCGGCCCGTATCATCCCAGGATGTATGGCCACCACACTCAAAGCAAACCCAACTGGAAGCCACACCAAGCCGCATTAAGAGACTCTGTGCTACAGCCAAAGAAAAGCTTAAGAGAGCGGCCAACGATAATCATGATGAAAACAAAGAAAGAAGACTGAAAGCCAACAAAACCGAAGGCCTCAGAAGAAGCTGGCGTGATACTTACCGGTCTGGAAGTTTTTAAACAAGCGGAAATCGAGAACGAGTGACATTACACCAACAGTCAGCAGAACCCCACCCTGGAAATGAAAAAAACGAACATAAGTTCAACACAAACCTAAGCACCGAATGCAAATGGACAACCGAATGCAGTCAAGAAAAGGAAAGTAGAAGATGCCATCAACAAGTTCACCAGCGACATCCAAATATGCTGTCGGCAAACAGGGCGGAGTCGGAATCCAAATTACAGGAATGTGAAACCTTGAGATAGCTGCTCTATTAGGGCAGTATAGCTCGAGCTATCTAGCAGAAATGACTGCCATCAGAGAAGGCCTTTAAAAAGTTAGCAAACACCCATAGAAAACCTCTACAGTCTTCGCTGACTCAAAGGCTAGTGTTGATAAGTTAAGCAGAGGCTTCAGCAGGTCAGGACGATGTGACCGGACTGTATATATTGAACAGGCTATTGCTCACTGTTCCGGGCCTTCAAGTTCAAGATTAGAGAGGCTGACTCACCTATCTGCTGCAGATGTGGCTGCGAGGAGGACAACATGCAGCACGCTATGTTCCAATGCAGGGCATTTAACCAAGAACGCATCGACCTACTAGGAGACAACACTGACGTCAAGAAAGTCAAACCCAAAGATGTCAAGAAGATCCTCGGCCTTTCTGGTTTCTTAGCTCAGGCGAATATGGATCGACCGCACGGACGGACTATATCGAGGCAACAGTTGCGTTTATCTGTTTTATAATAAAACCGATCTGTGCATATTATTTAGTATACTGTAATATTTTTTTACATAATATAATGGATTGCAGAACACTGATATGGCAATTATCTAACAAAGAAGACTGTAACTGCTTTCTTTGAGACGAAATTAATTCCGCTTTCACAATTGCCAATTTTACTCCAGCTCATTATAAGAGTTATTTGTATAATTAGCTGGTGGATATAATAGTCGGATTGAATATTTTGGATGTAAATGCTGGCTAGTTTGGCAATGTTTTGAGTCCGGTTTTATTTATTTGTTTGTGAGGGCAATTTTATGTAAATGGCACCTTTCATAGAAGTATAATATATAAATGTTGAAGAGTATGTCTGAAAACTTCAATTGCGATGTGTATATTTTTAAAATCTAAAAATCAATTAGAACATAAATTTGCGTAATTTGAAAAGTATAACTGTTTTAAGAAAATAAACAATATCTTTTATAAAAATTGCATGACTATAACCATAGAGTAATTACTCTATGACTATAACGACTGTGCAAAACTAGTTTATATATTATCTTGAAATCACTACATATTTTACAATCATTTACAAAATTATTATTCATAAATTGCATAACAATTATCATTAAATTAGACAATTTCCCAAATAGTTTATTTAGAAATTGGTTACTTTGTGCATGCAAAGCGCAAGCAGAAGTCAATAATACTCGAGAATTTGAATTTTCATCGCAGAGTAGGTAGAGGACAGAGGTATGCTATAACTCGAACATTTACATAGCCGGTTCTAGCGGACAACTTTTGAATTTGTACACCCGTTCGCACTGTGTTAATAAGAAAAAGAATATAAAGGCAACATTATGGTGGAATACGTTTTTTGAAATTTAACCACCAAAGCCAATTTGAGTACTTTTAATTAGAAGAATTGATATTTTATATCTCTATTAATATTACTAAAATAATGCCCAATGTTCCGTAATAATATTATTTAATAGTATTGCTTTGTCCTACGCACGATATATGCATATTGCTTTCTTCGATAACAAGCCTATAATATAAAACAGTCCAATTATTAAAAATATTTGCAACTGCGCCATTCTGTACTCATGAATGAAATATGGTGAACTAGATCGATAAATCAATTTATCAGTTGATTGGGTTTTATATAACCATAAAAAAGAAGAGAAATCAGATATGCACTGTAAAAAATAATTTAATTGGGGTCACAAAAAAAATATTGGGATCACCTGAGATCAACCTCATTTTTTTCATTTGAGGAGCTCCCAATACTTGTGGTGATCCCATTTGAGATGATCCCAACTAAAAATTTGAATTATCCAAAACCGTTAATTTTTTTTACAAAAAACGTGATTGTATTAATGTATCACGTATTAAAAATTCACAAGAAACATTTATACTCACTACAGATAATTTTCTTACTGTAAACAAGAACTTAATTAACACCAGAATTAATGGAAGTATATGAAGGCCATAGAATTAGGTAACTGGGAATGAGAGTAGCAAAATATGAAGCAAATATTTTAAAAATGATTCTATACAATTGATTAAAATATGGTGATAAACAGAGTAAATAGCGGTAAAACAGAGTTGACTGGTACGAAAGAATATATACTATATATAATGGGTACAAAAATGTAACTATAATAAAAGTATGTACACTTAGTTTCTGTCAAAATAGTCGACCTCTGCTGTTATTTAAAGTAAATTTACATATTTGAAAATCTAACAATATATTTTGTTTTATAGTTTACCAATTTGTAAGTCGACGTGCACTTCGACTGGAGGTAAAATATACGCGGGTAACATACTTTTGCAATTATTATTTAAAAAATATTGATTTACTGAAAAAAATCCTTTAAGCATGTGAATACTACAAATAAATTTCATATACCATGACAAACAGAATTTATTTTCAAATAGCCATGACCTCAGGTGTTCCATGAAATAAAATTTAGGAGCACCTAGATGTTCCATGACATATGATTTAAGAACACCTCAGGTGCTCCATGACATAAGATTTAAGAACACCTCAGGTGCTCCATGACATAAGATTTAAGAACACCTCAGGTGCTCCCAATAATCCAGGTGTTCCCAATTGAAACGGGTACAACTGAAAATATGTGAGAACACATGCGAGGTGTTCCAGTACAAATTATTTTTTACAGTGTGGTTGTGACATGTTTCGTATATTACAATACACATAGGTACTCTCTCAGGCAAAATAAATTAATATTAAATGTGTAGTTTGCATATCGTTTCAATACTGTTATGAATACTGTACTTATCGACACCTCTGATTATCAATTTTAATTATTTCTTAGGATTTACATCCTTCCTCATACCTCCCTGTTACCTATATTTGGACACCAGTTACCCTTTGGCAGCACCCGTCTGCCGTATTTGTACCTGGAGAATCTGCCCGCAAACGCCGTTATTCTCGAGTTTATTCACCATCTTGACAAAAAGCCGGCCACCTATCAATTTCGGACGCTAAAAGATAGTGGAATTCGGTAAGCTTGCTAAATTTATTATTTCTATATTTATTCTGACTTCAGTATATTTTAGTATTTTTTCTATCTTTCTTATTTTTTAAATGTTACTTTTTGTATTTTTAAAATTTAGTTATAAATTGATATGAATATATTATTATATTTATTCTGAGTATTTTAGTTGTTTTTCAATTAATTTTTGCATCCTTGTTCTTTTCTTCCTAGTTAGAATGTTTTTTTACATATTTATATATTTAGTTTTGTTTTTCAATCAAATAAACATTTGTTTTGGAATAAATAAAGTATAGTTTGGGTTATACGTTAATTGGACAAAAGATATCATTTTAGCGACCACATTTTTTGTTATATGTATATACAATTGATTTATTTAGTCATCTTAGTTATTAATACTCAATCGCCTAAAGATGAAAATAACAGCCAAATTATATTTCTATATGCTCAGTTACAGTAGCCTAAACACCACCGTTATGTTTCTTTCAGTTGCGCCTTTCTACGATTTTGCTCAACTGGCGTTGAGTCACTTCAGTGGAATGTTTCACAAATTCGTAAATACAGCAATTGTTGTAACTTTCCACCCTTCGTCAGTGAGCTCTTTATCACGGATGACATGGAGCCAGATTGGAATTCTGTGAGACCAATCAGCAGCCTATCAGTCCCGTTTACAGTCCCGTATGTAAACATAGTTCTTATGATTTACATCCGAAACTTGTCATTATTACGTGATTTTTTATATAACTTTAGGCATTTGCCATACAGCTTTATCATTTTTAAAGAATATTTTTTCTCACTATTTATAGAAGTAGCTATTCCATTTTTTAAATAAATAAGCAGAAAATATGTTTTGTACCATTACCTTGAAAGGAGAATTATAGTGAGATTTACAGATTAATGTGTTGGTTCTTATCATTAATAATTAAATGTACGTATTTATAAACATATTTATGATTTCGCGAACAGAATTAAACATTCGTGTCCAATTTAATTCTACTCAACTTCTTTAGTCGATTTCTTATAAAAATGTTTGTCATTGTTTTAGTCAAATAGGATATTGTGTGTGTGTTTTATTCATAATTATCGGAATGATAAGACTGCTAAAACGATCGTGGGAAACCATTTTATCTCCACATTGCAAATTTAATATTTCTACGCAGCAGATATTTAATGAAGTTAGATATGGATCAGTGCGTTTTTATGACATTCAAACGCGGCTTTGTATTATTCGCCATTTTAACCCTTTTAACCATTCTGAACAAATTTCAAGACTAATTAAATACCATAATTTCTATTTAGATTTTTTGTAATGTAGTAGATCGTATAGATTTTTAGTTAGAAAAACTAAATCTCATATATAATATTATATTCTCCCTTTGTCCTCTACTCCCTTCCTATACAGTTGTATGCCCTATTTTCCCAATATCATTTACCTCCACGAGATACCGAGTGAAATAACTCTGGAGCAAATCTGGACGCTACTTCGTCAACGGAGGATTTCTCGATCCCGGGTTTCCTTTTTTAAGAATCGTGGCACTGTAAAGTGAGTACTTATGTTATTATATTGACTTTTTGAGATTACATCAATTAATCATGAGTCCACACTTTTGAATTAAATATTCAGTGAGCATTTTTTGTTTTTCTCGACATTTTTAAATCATCTTGAAACTTTATGAAAATATCTCTGTATTGCTTTTTGATGTTCCTTCCCAAGAATAGTGAAAAATAAGTATTTATTTCTAGCTCTTTAATTTTTTCTATTTCTAAATTTTCAATACTGATTAATTACAATTGTGAAGAATTGCTTAACTGCCTCAGGCTTAAAATTTAAAGATATTGTATCTTTTTTTAGATATTGGCACAAAAAGTTATATGTGCAATCATGAAGATGATATAATTAGTTGAAAAATATACACCTCTTAGCGTATAGAAAACTATCACACTGCAAAAGGGTATTATAATTAGTTACTTCCTGTGAAGTCATATCTTTGTCTAATACAAATTTCTTAACAATTGTTTTACTTTGTTTTCTCTTACTATAAAATATCCAATTAAATATTTGATACAGCATTTTTAATACAATTTCTACTAAAATGTAACCTTTTTGCAGAATAAAGTGACATTCTTGTTCTATTTTTAAACATTCCATAATCAAAATTGCCTGCTAGAGCGATGAGTCATTCATCATAATAATATCAATCATTTCTAGAATTTCTGATAGCTTGGTGGTTCAGTTTTACACTATTTTCTTGCTGACACTTACGCCCGATATCATGTTTTATATATATTTCTTTAGATGTGGCTTCATACACATAATGTCAATGCTGTCGAAATCTCGTTTCCATTCGCTGGTTCGAGATCTGCGGTCTGAGAGCTTTCTCTTGGCTGATTCTGACCTGTCGACTACTATTCGTGTTTATGAGGTTTGTCTGCGACCCAGAGGGGGACCTTCACCCACGCAGATTGTGAGTTAAATTTACACGTCTGGATCAGAGTGTGCAGTTGATACACTGACTTCAGTTCTTTACATTGCATCACTTCCTTTTGTGTTCATTCATTCTTTTCCTTATGGCTAAATCCATTTATTTATGTATTTTTTTCAAATTTATTACGGTTAAGTATTTTAATCATTATAGTGAAATCTATTGGACAAATTATTATTAGCTAGCGTAATTGAGTTAGTTGATGTACTCTTATCTGGATATGTTTGTTTTCTGCTTTTGACTAACGATTTTTCCAATAAGGGTTTTTAGGCGCATTAAGCTCCCATTAGACATTTTCTTATTATGGGAAATGTTGGGAAACAATACCCACAATCAAAAATGATAAAAGAGGATCTTTCTGGTTGCCGTATGGGATTGCTGTCTGACTTACCTATATTTATGTAGGAGATTAGAAGACAGTAATACCAGGCACCATAGCCTTGAAGATTTATGCATCATCTTTTTCCACCATGCCGCCATAATATCCTCTTGTGTAAATAGGCTGCACTGGCATGGGTCCTATTATTTTACGGGACATGTTGCCGCCGCCGTAGCTTCGACGCTACAGGTGTCCCCAGGCGGCTTGACCGAGAGAAGTGCAACAGCTCCGCACGTTATCTCTGTGAGCCAATCTGGGTGTGCTTTACGTCCCAGAGGGGAATAGTCCGTTCCTGACGGCTCGGGGTTCTTTTAAAATTGTGCGAATAAGACAGACAGACAGGCGGGAGAAAGGTCCACCATGCAACCGCCTTCCCGTGGCGGGATCGTCTCTCCGTAGAGGATTCCTCCCAGTCGGCGAAGTGTTGCAGCCCCCCAAATCTCTCTCTGGAAACTCAGGCTCTTCTCGTCAGCTCTCGGAATTAAATTTAACTCCTTCCTTCCCCTACCCTTTCTGTTTGCAGGCCCCAAGGATTTAACCCACCTTTCTTTTTGGTCTCGCCCGCCACTTCTTTTTTTAAGAGACAACCCTTCTCTCGGGGTCCTTTCGCTCCCGTATCGCAGGGAGATTGAGGTGCTGACGCGCCAACCAGGAATAATATGAAGAAGGCGGGGGAGAGATCCAGTCTGACACTCGTTGTGGCCCACCCTCACACGGAAATTAAAAAACGCAGAATGTCGAAACTCTTCACTTTCCGAAATGCAATCTCTTAATTTCATTGACTAATTTTTATCTTTTTCATACATGTAAATATTGTGTCAAAGTTGGTCTATATCTATTGACTGTATCATACTTTTATTAAATAAAAAAAATATTAAAGAATATAACAATATCTAATTGTTCGGACTTTTATGAAATTTCTAGTTTTGATTAAATCATAAATTTATTTGTAATTGGTATATTGTAGATCATTTGAATTCTCCATGTATTTTATACATTGTAAAACAAATTTCAGATAAAGTAAAAAATGCAAATCTTGGAAAATTACATGTAAGATATAATTAGAATGAACGAATGTCACAACAGTTCCTGTCGTAGATTGGAAAAAAATGTCATTGCTCTCATGATATTGCAAATGGAATTCGCAAAGATATTAAAATAAAGATATGCAAGAAAATCTTAAGTTCCCTATTATCTGCTGTGAATAACCAACGAAGATCTGAATTCGTTAACCCTTTCCCTACGGCCTACGAGAACTGCTCGTAGGTGTCACTTATTTCGTACCAGCGGCATACGAGCAACGCTCGTAGTGAATGACACAGGCACACAGGTAAATTTGCAATGCGCCGCTGTTCATTTCTTTTCAGACAATGATAGCCGCTGCTTGATACTGTATGCCTAGATTCATTGATTCATTTCTTTTTAGACAATCATAGCCGCTGCTTGATACTGTATGCCACGGACTTTTACTTCCTGCTGTACCTGACAATCCAGAGCATTCTATATTACATTTCATTGATCTAGAATTGTGTGATACACTGGCAACATGGACTAATAAAAATGCTGCAAAGAATCCTGATCTTCTTAGGAAAGTAACCGCCACAGGTTGGAGAAGTCATATGACACTATGGTCTGATGTTACTACAGCAGAAATTAGTAAATTTATTGGAATGATTCTTTGCATGGGCGTAATAAAAAAAAGAAATACAAGACTACTTTTCGTGCAACTATATGATTGAAACTCCTTTTTTTCGAAAAAGTGGCACTTTATCTAGAGATCGGTTTGTTCAAATACTCAGATATCTTCGATTTTATGACTGTGATTCAGAAGAAGCTGCAGATATGACAAAAAAGTTGCGAAAATTGCAGCCGGGTGTCCCCATCTGATGATTCAAAGGGTACAACGTGTTTACTGCCAAGAAGATAAGCTGTTATTAGACGAATTTCTCATACTTTACAAACGCAGACTACATTTCAAGCAGTACATAAAAAGCAAACGCTCTCGTTTCGGAATAAATGCTTTTTCACTCAATGCACGTAACGGTTATACTTATGACATCGGAGATATATCAAGGATCAACAGGAGATGCCGGATGGGCCGCCGACGTACCGGGTGCTGATGTCCTGTCAATGTCAGAAAAAATAGTAGTGGAAATGCTGAGTAGATCACAATTTTTGAATCAGGGTCGTTCTGTGACAGTGGACAATTGGTTCTGCTCACTAAGACTGGTACAGTTTCTTGTCAATCATGGCACTCATATTCAAGGTACAATTCGACCTAATCGGGGTCCTCCAAAGAAACTTGTGGAATTCAACATGTATGCAATTGATATGGAATATGCGCGACAGGGCCAAATTTTGGTTGTGAAATTTGTCGACAAAAGGACCGTCTATCTTTTGTCTACTAGGGACGTTGCTGAAGCGATTCCAAAGACGCGAAAGAAATCTAGAAATAGAGAGATAACTTACTTCAAGCCTTCGCTTGCTGAGTCCTACAACAACAAAATGGACGGTACCGATAAAGTCGACGCGATGCAGCACAACGTCATCTGCACACGAAAAAATTACATTTGGCATAAAAAGTTGGGATTATATCTTCTTCAGCGCCTTTGTGTTGTGAATTCTTTCATCCTTGCCCGGCAATTTCATCCAGCACTGATGAAATCAATGACTCTTTCACGTTACACCCTTCGCATCATTGACAAACTTATACATGCACAAAATGAACCAGCTGTTTCGCGACGTAGGGCAGCGCCAGTACACAGACTAGAAAAAATCCCTGACACCGAAGGACGCCCAAGACGAACCAGGTGCTGCTAGCAATGTTGGAAAATTGCACCGAACGAAATGGCACCAAAATGGTTGGAAAATGGCACCAAACGAGTACGAGAGACGCGTCTACAGTGTGATACTTGCACAGGGAAACCAGGTCTACATGTGGAATGTTTTGTTCCTTTACATGCTCCCAATTGACTTGATTTTACTTTGTAAGGTACCAAATTACGGGTAATGAACAACAATCACCGATTTTACAATGATTACATGTTATATTGCATTCACTTATTTTTCATTACTTATAATACATGTATCACCGATTTTATAATAATTACATGTTATATTACAAATAACAATTGCTTATTTTTACCTATACTTGTACCTGACAGAAGAAATAAATAAAGTAAAAAATAAAATATAAATATAAAAATCAATTAGCCACTGGTAGAAAATCTGACATGCATTTTAGCCGAAGGGAAAGGGTTAATGGATATCCTCATTGAACAAGGAAAACAGCGTATCTTAATGAAAAATAAATTGAAAAATATACAATTAAAATGATCATGCAACTTCAGAATTCTGATGTTAAACATTCCACCAGGGATTATTTCGTTCATTTGATGATTGTGTCGAGTTAAGAGAACCAACCAATCGGGAAGCCCTCTATGAGACAGTCGTAGACACTTATAATTAACTGCGCCGTCGTGATATCATGAAGTTTGTGATTGATCAAACTAAAGTTCGCCAAAAAATTGCTGCGATTAGGCAGAAATAGAGAATTGTTTAACTGCAACTTTAATAGTAGTATTTAGTTATGTTACTTTTTATTCAATATACACTTATTTTAACTCCCAAGACCTTTCGGAATTAAATGCACAGACTTTTAGGACAAATGGTATATTGTACTAGCTTTTATATTATAGTTATGGAAGAAAATTCGAAATACAATATACAAGTCTAGGAATTGAAAAATCCAAGAAATAATGCAACCAACAATCAAATATCTACAATTCAAATAATAAAGAAATTAGTTATGAAAGAAACTTGTATCAATATATAATATTTAAAACATACTAACAAAATGAATTGCTTAATATATTTACTTACAAGACTCTGTGATCACTGGGAATTTTCAGCAGAGAAATATATGTTGCAATGGCGCAATTAATTGCTAGTACAACTAATCCAATATAACCTAAAACTCTCAAAACTGGAAGCCAAAAGAAACTGAGCTGTACACAAACCAGAATGAATAGAAACAATCCGGATTTTATTGGATTATTCCAGTATATTATACTAGGAGTCATATCTGAAATGCATAAAATAAAGAATAAAAATGTCTGTTATAGTCATTATGAAATAATAAGTATTGTATTTACAAACGTGAGTGCAACTTGTTAATAACAGATAAGTGTAATATGTTAGTAACCCTTAGTTCTTACCATGACAAAAGTATTACATTTCAAAAGTTAGTAATTGCCTAATTCAATTATAGTTATCTAGTCAACCAGTTATCTGGGAACTAGTTAAAATACATTTATTTGCAGTATTAAAAACCAAAATTAACATAGAGTATTCACAAATGAACATCAAGATAGAAATAATACTTATTTACTAATAATATTGACATTTATTCAAGTTTTAAAAACACAACAATTAACACATTTGTATATAATGTTAAATTTGTCATGTAAAAATTTGCTAATAAAAAAGGCTAAATTAAAATATTTTCAAAAATGCTAAAAATCTAGATACTATACTTATTTTCAAACAAAAACATAATAGAATTGAAAAATTAATTTTATAGAACTGACATTACATATATCTATAAAGTTTAAAACCGCAAATAACAATGAAGTTAATTGTTATAATTAAAATGGAATGCAAAAAAACTAGGTACGACCAGAGAGCTGTTTCATAAAAAATCTAAGTACTGATAATTAATTATCAGTCAATCAATAATAATGTTCAGTCTAGCGTTTCACAAAGCAAAAATTATCAGACTGATTATTAATTTAATTAATTAATTACCCATTTTTTACTGGTTCTGCCACATTTTAAATGGTTCAACCAAATTTTTTGTAGAGAAATTTGCTGTTTACTATACAAAGCTATGCAATATTGCCTATCCGATACATCTTGTGGTAGTATTTTCATTTTTGTTGGGTACACAATACTTAGTGGTGTATTATTTACACTATGTACTTTTTCAATTATGATTAAATAATAAGTATGTATGTCTGTTTATGATTAATTCAAAGCTAACTTTCTTATTTC
>JAYRBW010087359.1:0-45170 GCA_036023295.1 Invenusta paracnida
TATTGGAGTATTGTTTTCTTTTTTAATTGAAGTGACTAACACTAGAATAACATGTTTATATGCTTATTACATAAAATAACTGAATTTTGAATTTTTACAAAAGTGGCAAAATTTTCTTCGTTTCTCGATGAATTTTGTTTTTCGTTGGAACATAGCTAGTCCTTAGTTATATCATTCATAATTTATAAAAAATAGACATTTATATCATCAATTTCGACAAAAAATAACAATTTAAAAAAATATTGCAATTACATCAAAAATTTATTTTATTTTATCTGTAATATTTTTAGCAAAATATAGGCTATTTATATGCATATTTGATTATTAAACATTAAAAGAAATAGTCAGTATCTAAAATTTTGTCATTTAGATTTAATTTGAAAGATTCTGTATCTACTATTCGTCTATCCAAAACTTTTGCAATATTCACAGCAATTAAATCGTTTATGCAGTAAAACAGTTTTAGATACACAGGCAATAAATTATATATATATCACAGACAACTTACGTATGTTAAAATAAATAAAAATTTTCTCTTAAAAATAATTAATCAAAATATTTAATACAACTTTTAGTCTACCCATTTACATCAAATTTATTAAAATAAAAAGATTTTCTATTGACAAAATTGAAACAACACGATGCATATAAAATCAATAAAATCAAACATCTATTCATAATTACTCTATGAGCTGTACTATGTATAGTTAACAAAAACATAAATTATTTATAATAATATCAATAATAATAATAAAATGACGAAGAAACACTTTTCATCGAAATTGATCTCCTTGAAAAATATATCTAGAAATATTTTTAAAAGTTCAACTTTAAGTGAATTTTGTTCCTTAGCAATTGGCAATTACATAGTAAATACTAAACATGAGCTTTTTAATGCACTATTTATTAGAGGTGATATATTGACCTATTCATTCACCTTTGCATTAATGATTAGAACTTCTACCGCATTGTCTAATCGTTAAAGATGATTTATATCAACAAAGGTAGATGAATCGTTCAATGTATTGTATATACAGCGCTTAAATGGATATTTAATTATAATTACTCTATAGTTCAAAATAATATTGTACGATTAAAAAATCTTCAAAAATTAAATAAACATATTTTAATATAATTTTGTAATACTTTTTTTGCAACTTTTTCCATTATGCAACAAGTTCGACTAACTAAATATATAGTGGAAACTTCTATTTTATCATTGATTGAGAGATTATATGCATGATGAATCACCTAAATATTGACATAAAGGCTAAACCAATGACAATATAAGAACTTTACAGTATGCATAAAAATACATATAGTACATATAATATGTAAGTAATAATAAATAATTTAGATTTAATTTTAATGCTCATCTATCTGTATATCACTCATTTGATTTAATTTGTAATTCATACAACTATAGGAGAAGCCCTAAACCATACCCTAAGTATAAGCTCTAAACGTTAAATTTCCTGATTTGTAGAATGTATTGTATCTCTCTATTGCTTCCTAAAAGTTCCATGATTTTAGTGCTCTCTTAATGCTCTCTTTTAGTTTTCATCTAAATAGTTTTTGAGCACTGAGATTAACGAAATTGAAAAGTGGATTTTCGCAGAGTCAAATAAACTGGGCTTACAATTCAAAAGTTGTATTAATATACAGGTTCAATATCCTGCTTTGGATCGAATAACGGGTTTGTCGAACAATTTAATTGAACTATAGTTTGATTGCATATGCAGTTTCACACAGTTATATAAATACGATTATAATAATTTTAATAACTAACCAGACTCCCTACAGTAACATAAACTTCTTTGAAAATATCTAAGAATATTATTAATCAATTTCATTCGCCGATATGATAATTCGATAGTTATAAATCGTCAATTTATTTGAATTGATACATTTTTAATACTCTAGAAGTGTTAATCAATTTAATCAATTTTTAAGTTATTATGATGAATTGCTGCTATATGATGAATTTTGTTATTTTTTTCTTTAAATAAAAGTCTAATAGAAGGTTACAAATATATATTTTATTTCAAGAATAAGTTAATTTGGAAAATTTAATCCAACTGGCAGTCCACCTCCATTCTAAAATGGGAAAGCACAAGTCTTCTAAAAAAGCAAAAAAAAGCAAGAAAAGTGATAAAAAAGCAAAGAAGGAATTGGAAAAAGCTGCCAAAAATGCCATAGCCAAAGATCCTGTAGCAACGTCTTTCATATGGATAAAAATGAAAAATTCTGAAAATGATGATGTGGTTGCACAGGACGAAGCTCGTAAACACAATGAAATGATGACGGATTATGTACAAAAAGTAACAAAAAATGAAATTGATCAGTTGCAACTAGAAGAACCACACAAACTTCTTGCAATAAAAGGTAAATCGAGCGACAAAAATATAGAAGATTATGAAACATTTATAACAGATGCCGATGGAAATAAAATCAGGAAAAAAAGTAAAGGTACCGATAATGACAAAACAGAAACAACCCAAACAACTGATGACATGGAAGCGGCAATTCAAGTTAATGTTAATTTAAAAAACAAAAAGAAGAACGTAAATACTCAAGCCATGTTCCACGTCCACGTTAATGCTGACGAGTTGAAAGGCAAATCTAAGTCTAAAAATAAAGCCACTAAAGAACGCGAAGCATTAGAGAATGAAGGTCCTGATAATAGCCCTGGAAATGTTTTAATATCAACATCGTCCATAAAGCAAATCGAAGATAAAAAGCTCAACGGGGAAAGGGTCGCTGAAGATGGCTTGGATATAAAAGCCTCAACTGGATCGAAGAA
Organism: Invenusta paracnida; assembly: GCA_036023295.1. NCBI lineage: Eukaryota > Metazoa > Platyhelminthes > Proseriata > Coelogynoporidae > Invenusta > Invenusta paracnida. The sequence goes on from JAYRBW010087359.1 coordinate 2,804, forward strand.
AAAGTTTCCTTCAAAAAGTAAACAAAGTGAGGAAGAAGATTCTGATGTAACAGATCTTTCTAGCGTCCTCAATGATATTGATAATACTAGAAATCGTATTAATGGAAAGAAAAATAGAGAAATTGGAAAGAATAAGGTAAATAAATCTAAATCCAAAGAAGTACTACAAGATGCTGATTCTAAGACTAAGGGTATGGGAAACCTTGAAGAAAAAAGAGTTATATCAAATAAAGTAAGCGGGGAAGTATTCAATGTAGCAAAATGTGATCCTAAGGTGAGGACTTTCGATGGAAATCAGGATGAATGTAGAGATAAAGAAAATATTGGGATAACGGTTGACGGCATGGGAGGACTAAAATATCAATCGAAAAGCGATCAAAATATTGAATCAAAGTCAGATGTTGCAAATAAACAGGGTAACTTAAAAGACGAAGGAAAATCTAGTAGAAGAAAGGACGATGGAAGAAAAGAAGAAAGAGAAACGGACTCATATAAAGAAAAATGTGAAAAGAGAAAGAAATCGAAGCATAACAAACATAAGCATCAGTCGCGTTCTGATATACAAAATTTTGATAGTGATATAAGAGACATTGTATCCAGTGAAAGACATACGTGTACAGCAACGGAAACAAATGATGAATCAACCACAAATCTATCAACTGTAAAAAGTACGAATAAAAGACACAAAAAACATAAAAAACGTAAAGAAACAGATGTTGATCTTCAGCACTATACCCAGATAGATATACAAACAAGTCGATCAAAAGATGACAGAAGTGGTGATATAAATACAAGAATAACTACTGATCTATTTGTTCAGTCTCAAAACGAAGATGATAGACAGAGAAAACGATCAAAAAGTGGAGTTAATGATGTTGATGACCTTTCTAAAAAGCCATCTAAAAGTTATAAGAACGAAATAGAAATTGTTTCAAGAGTTCAAGTGAAATCTTCAGATGATAGAGATCGCCCACAGAATAAAGCCATTGACGAAGATAAATCAAACGTTTTACCATTAAGTTATAAAAGTGATGAAACTGAAATGACCGATACTACTGAGGTTTCGAAGAAAAAGCGCCAGAAGAAACATAAGCATCATTCCCGAAATCATAAAATTGACAAGAAAGAGAGTAGCCATGGGAAATTAAATGATATTAACAAGTCAGAAAATCGAAAATACGAAGAGGAAATCGAAAAATCAAATAAATTAAAATCTAAAAAATCCGAGATTAATGACAAAAGTCAGTCAAAAGGTATTAAAGACCAGCAGCACATTACTCCTGTTGAAATTAGCGACCCAAATGGTGCAAATAATTTAAGGCAAAATGTTTCTAAAAATGATGAGAGTGTAAACAAATTATTAGAAAAAGAAAAGCCGAAGCAGATTTCAAAAAGTTATAAAAGTGATGGACGTGTGAAAAGTGATGAATCGATAGACAATAATGATGGAAAACTAGACAAATCACAAGAAAATAAAAAACAGAAAGTATTTGAGAATGTCGATAAATCATTTTTACGTGAAGAGCACTCCGTAAAACGGTATTCTAGTAAGAAAAGTGAACAGTATGAATTAAACCGAGTCGAAAAAATAGCTTCCGAAAGGAACGAAAAATCTTATAAAAAAGAAAGCGAAGTAACAAAACGCTCGGAAAAGATTTCAACGCATCAATCGAAAAGTTACAGAATTGAAAAAGAAGAAATTAGTGATGGAAGAAAGGTTCCATCAGTAAACCAAGAAAATGAATGCAAGTCACAAAAGTATATTGATGGAGGAATTAAACAGGAACAAAAGTCATTAAACCGTAGAAGTGATGTTGACGAAACTAGTAATAAAGGGAAAATTGAGAGATCAGATTATCATGAAAATGTTGGAGATAATATTAATATTAATGTTGGTAGTGATGAAGATAAAAATGAAGCAGATAAAAAAGAAAAATCTAAATCTAAGAAAGAAAATGATGCGAGTGGAAGACATGCATCTAGAGAAGTCAAACGAAAAACATCGATAGATAATATGTCCGATAAAGATAAAGAAGTATCAACAAGTATTAAAAGCGGTAAAATGGACAAGAAAAATGAAAAGCAAGAACCATTAGAAAAAGAAATTGTTACTAGTGATGAGTCTAAACCTCTCACCAGCACACTTGAATTAATTGAAGAATTAAAAGAAAATGGCGAGAAAGAGCTTAAAGTGGACAATATTGATAAGGAGAAGATTTTAGAACAATCTAAAGTTTCCTCAGGAACGGAACTATCCGGGAGTCGATGCAAGAGTATGAAAAGCATAGAAAATGAGAAATATAAGACTGTTGAGGTGAAGGCTTCATATTCAAAAGATAAGTTATCTTACAAAGAATCAGCATCAAAAGTATCTGAAAATGTTGAAAAAACACAGAAAGTTGTAAAAGAAGGAAAGTCTTCCAAAGTCTTCGAAAGTGAAACTAAAATTAAGAAGTTTGACGAGCTTGCTATAAATGAGAACATAGCATTAAGCCTTACAAGAACAAAGTCGCACGATGTTAACAAAAGTAAAAAATCCTCCTCCAAATCAGAAATGGGGGATAAATCCCAAGGAAAGCACAAGAAGAAAAATAAAAAGCGCGAAACCGAATCGAGTAAAAAAATCGAAAATCGAAAGGTAAGTGAGAAAGAAGATATTATTTATTTAAACGAAAGTATATCAATTGAATCAACGAAAACTGGAAATGACCAGAATGAAATATCCAACATTGAACGTTCAAAAAAGTACACTAAAAATATTGTTACAGAGAAAACCAGCGAAAGTTATAAAAAAGAAGAAAAACATCACACAAAAAGTAAAACACGTGAAGTAACTTCTGTTGAAAGAGTTGAGGATGCCACAGGAAGACAATCGAACTCTGAAAGAAAGCACCCAAATGGAAAGAAGGATATAAAAATTCAAGAAGGAAGCCAGCCTCTTTCTTTGAAATCAGAATCAAATGAATTTTCTCTCGATCAGAATATGTCTGATCCATTAAAAAGTCAATCGAAGAAACAGAAAACATCAAAACATACTAAAGTGAGCGAAAAAGAAGATGAACGCTATTTTAATGAAAATTTTGTTAAGGAATCAAAGAGATCAGTAACTGAAGTAAGGAGTCCAACAAAAAATCAAAGGGTAACTGAAAATGACAATGAAAAAGATAAATACAACACTGAAATAGTAGAAAAAGATCGTGACAACAAATCATCCAAACAAACAGTGAATGAATTCACAAGTCAAACAAAAGTGAGTACTAAAATAAATACAAATGATGATAAATATACGAATGAAACTGGAATAAAAGAATCTTCGAAGCGATTAACGAATGAAGACATGAAATATGCATCACAAAACAAAAATGTTGATGAAAATGTAGATAGAAAAATGATTGATAATACAAAACAGAAAGAATCAGTAAAACAGTCTACAAATGAATTGAAATCTCATCATTCGAAAAATCAGGTACAGTATGATGATAAAGGTAAACAGAATAGAAGTGAAATGCAAATAAAGGAAATACCAATAATATCAACACCAATGAGTGATAACATCACCGAAACGAACTCCGAAGCCAAATCGAAGAAAACAACGAGAACGGTAGATAATTCGAAAAAAACATTTACTGATGAACAGACTACAACAAAAGATAAACAAAGAAAAATATTCGAAAACTGCCACACAGACGAAAAACAAGAGTCTAAGAAACAAAGACAGGATGTAGCATCAAAGACTACTTTAAAACAGGGCGAAAATAATGTTCAAAAGGGAAAAGGAACGAGCCGAGATGGCGAAGATAATGTTAAGCCCTTAAAAATAAAACAGATTGAATCGTATGATCAGACTGAAAGTCAAATTAAATCTGATCCTAAAAGTCAAACTATAAAGAGTGTTTCATTGGTAAATGACGCAAAGAAAAAGTCGAAGGATAAAAAGACCAACAAAGATAAAAAGGGTGTGGAGCAACACGAAGTATTTGTAAATTTTAAAGAAAATGGTTCAATAGAATCAATTGAATCGGGCAACGTTGACAATAATGGAAAACGTACAAAGCACGCAATTAAACCCGGATCAAGTGAGCATGGTAAGTTTAATTTAATAGATGCCATTAAGACTATGAATGAAACTAAAGGATTGAAGCATATTAAAACCGTACAAAAAACTGAACGTATAAATAGCACAACAATATCAAGGGTCGACAGTGACCAAACGGCTCCAGCTACAGGACAAAGCTACAAAATTGAAACTGACGAAAGTTCCCAAATAAGTACTACCACGCATATTCAAATAGAAAACCAGAAAAAGCCATACGCGTCTAAAAATAAAGGTATTACAGAAGAATCAAAGGAAGATAAGACCAACAAAAGTCATTCTACAAGTAAAAAGAGTGCAGCTGATGGTAAGGTAGAAAAAACTATATCAAATGAGGTAACGCTCTCAAATGGACAAGATTTTAGTAAGCAGGAACATTCTAAATCATCAAAAAAGACCAAAGAATCCAAGAGTCCATCTAAAAAAATACCAGTTTATACAATTAATCATGAAAAAAATGATTATAATAAAGAATCTCAAACACAGAATAGAAAAGAAGATAAAAATTCTACGCCACAAGGAAAAGGAAGTCAATTTACAGATACTAAAGTATGCTGCAAAGAAAGTGGAATTTTTAAAAATGTTGCAAAGAGTGATGATAGTGAATCTGTGGATCAGAAAAAAAATAAAGATGAGTTATCAAAATCGCGGCGAAAATCAAGCCAATCTACAAATTCCCCTGATGTTGACCAAAAAGATATAAATCAAAAAGAAAAAACTGAAAATCAGAAAGAGAATAAATCCATTTCTTCATCTGGAGTTCAGAACCAAGAAGAAAAGAATGAAAGCACAGTAAAAAGCGAAGATCAGAACTCAGTTAACGAAGATAGTAAGGGTCAGAGTAGAAGTGGACTAGATGACAAAAATGCTGCTTATTGTAAACAAACCGATGGATTAATTTGTAATGATCAAACCTTGAAGGGCTCTCAAAAAGAATTTGAAAAACAAGAAAAAGAACTCTCCCCTAAAAGGAGCAAGGAATTGTCGCCTAGAAGAAGTAAGGATAGTCAACCGAAATCCTTGACTCCAGAACCAAAATCAAATAAATCAAAAACGCTCAGTCTGGTTGGAAAAGAGAGCGCCGATGGTAAAAGCACGAGTTTGAAAGAAAAATCAAAAGGATCTATGAGTCAATCTAAATCAGGAAAATCAGGTTCGTCAAATGCAATAATAAATAAAGGACCTTCTAATAATAAAGGTAAACAAATGCAATCAAAAAGTCCGCCAAGAACAGGTAACCAAAAGAAAAAAAATTCTAATATTTCAGAAAAAAGTAAATCTCCAACTAAATCTGTAAATAAAAAAAAGTCTGATGAAAAGTTTAATGCTCTGAACGATATTGACAATGACCCTGATAAAGTAAAATCAATAGAACTTTCCAGTCAATCAGTAAATCTTTCTAAGACACCTCCAGTAATAGAAGAAAAAGAAACGTTGTCACATGACAGTGAAGTATTTGATCAAGAGAAAGAGAAATCAAATACAAAATTGGATACCAAGATGTCTAAAAAAAACAAAAACCTTGGTAGACAAAAAGGAAACAAAAGTGGTAGTCAAAAGGATGATGTAGATGATAATGAACAACAGCTTTCTCGCGGTTATGGTCCACCTAGAATAGTTGAGAAAGAAAGCACATGCAAAACAAGTAGCTCTGATTTTATGTCAGGTAGTGATAAAGACAGGGAAAAAGGAGCAAATACATCTTGGAAAACTGGAAATACTGCTCTAGTTAGGAATCAAATGATGCCGGAACAAAGTCAAGTTAAAATTGATTTAGTTATTGAAATTACTGATCCTGATAGAGCTGATTATGAAGTAATGAGTCAACAAATAATAAAACGGTGTTCGAGGAAGTCGAGTGAAAGTCGTAGGGACAATTCCCAAAATATTTCTAGAAAAATGATAGAAGCAGGAATTCCAGAAGGTATGAATTTAGAAACAGATGACCATGATGAACCAAATGACGAAGCTGGTAATGTAAAGGGGTCTCAAATAACGGCAGCGCGTAAGAAGGGGAATCCTCCAAAGCGTTCAACACCACGCTCACCTATTCAAACAAAGGCTACTCCTAAAGTAAGAGACAAACAAACTTCTCGTGACACATCATCACAAAGTACACCACAAAATCGAGTAGCAGCTGCACGAAAAATGTATAGCCCTGGTGGTGCTTCAAAATCGGAAGTTAGTATGACTACTAAAACCGTAGAAAATAAGACAAGTAATTTGTCCAGAACATCAAATCAATCGAAAGAACTAAATCGAGTTGAGACAATACAGAAATCATCGCCTCCACAATCACCCTCGAGTACTCGATATTCAGAAAAACAAAAAATAAATAAAAAATATAGCGATCTTCCAAATACAATTAAATCAACTACTAGTCCACCGAAACAGTCAAGAAGTCCACCTAGAAAACCCACAAAATATGGCAAAATTGACGAAAATTCAAATAAATCAAGAACACCTGATCATGGATTAGACTACAATGTTATTAACCTCAAAAACACTGATTCGAACACGCAATCAGGCTCAAAAGGAAAAATCAAATCAAAGGAATCATTGGAATCATCAAAAGTAGACGAGAATATATATGAACAACCGGCAGTCATTAAATCAAATTCTGATCCAAGTGCAACTAATACGGCGAAGGAAAAGCATACAAAATTCCCAACATTAGACGAAATGCATCAGAAACATGGTACAAAGCCTAGTAAACGAGGAGCTACTAGAAAACACCATCACCACGACCTAAGCGATGACAACATATTATCTTCTGTATCATCAGGTAAAGCAAAAAAGTCATTACTTTCAGGCAATGATGATTCTATTAGAAATACAGCAGCCAGTCAAAAGAGTCAAGATATTTTTCAGAGTCTAAAATCAGAATCCTATGCCTCTGCGGAGATATGGAATCATGAAGATGAGAATTCTGAAGAAAGCAAACCTGGAACGACTGAAAAACACGTTGTAAAATCGGGACCTAATACATCAGGACCCAGTTCAACAGAGCCTAGTGCACGAGTCAGGAAAGATAAGCGCTTGCGGCGTGAACGGTCTGCCCCAGCCTCGCGTAAGTGCAAGCAGGTTAATTCCCATGAACCTCCAGCAAGATGTAAGACTAGCAATTCAACAGTTGTTTCGGGCAAAAAAATGGGATGGAGTGAAACAATGCCGAGTACAGAAAGTTTTGCATTACCAACTAAAAATCTGTCTCTGTCGGAAATAAACAAAAGTTCGATATACCAAGGCAAACAAAAAGGCTTTCAGCGTTCTCAACAAGATGCCGCTGCTAAAAACCAAGTTGCATTGGATAAAAGTCTGACTAAAAAGCCTTTGGGTCATATACCTATTACTTATAATCGATTTCAAATCGATTTATATAAAAGACACAAACCAAGATTTACTAAACGAGTTAACCAAGTGCAAAAATCCAGAACAATTTCTTCATCTGACGATGCAAAAGGAGCTGTAAAGTAAAGTTATTAGTCCTCCCATTTCAGAAATCTATCTCAAAATATTTATGTTTTGTATGTGTATAATTTATTGAAATATTCACAGTTCCTTTAGTTTATTTAAAAATTTGTCAAACACATTCCATTTATTACTTTTATTTTGAAAATTATAATAAATTATGTTGAAATGTTTTTAGCTTATCACGTTTACACATACGGGCATTTACTTACTTCAAAAATTATATTCTCATAATTTACGAGGTTAACGTTTATTTTTCGTCGTTTTAAAAATGTTTTACTGTGTTGTTGATTATTTCTTAAATTGTACGCTTTTTATCTAGGGAAGGGTATTCAAATATATTTTTTGTCAAGATATTTTAACTACTATATCTTTTAAGAAGGAAAGTTATGATCACAAATAGATATGTTTGCGTCTTCTCATCAGTAGAATACAGCCGATTAGAAAATCAAACATTGAGTAACAAAATAATGTAATAAGATCCATAAATAATATAATAAGTTAACGTAATAATATACACGAACCACATAAATGCGTAAATGCGATATGAGAGCTTATTCAATGTATAACAGAATAGTAGGATTATAAATAAAATAAAATAAAACGAAACGCGCAAATTGGTCAGCATGAGGGAGGGCAGGCAATTAAGAATTAATTACCAGGAAAGGGTGTAGGCAATATTGACGAATTGTTTGTGGACACATGAAGGGAGGATTAGAATTATAAACTCGGATGGTTACTGCTTCCAAAGTAGTACAATTATATGTTTGAAGATGGCACTATTAACGTGTTACTGCACTGTTGATATGTTTTTATAAACTAAATAGCGTCATATTGACTTAATTATGGCGATCTATAATTATTCAAGGTAATAATTTAGTGAAGAGTAGGTTATCATTTTTCATAATTATAAATAAAAATAATTGAGTAAATCTAACAGATTTTATGAATTGCAAAATCATTTAGAAAATATAGATCGGTCGTAAGAAAATTCATGTTGAAACTCATTTTCAGATGCACGATTAATCAGTATACGGTATAATATGTTACGATTCTTGATTTACGAAGACTGTTACCTCTCTAAAAGGTATTGTTAACTTGTCTGTCAGCCATTCTTTCTCTTATTTACAAAGTGGTGTTTATGATACGTCAGTGCTCTCTGGGTTTTATCAATGAAAAGTCGCGTTCTGTATTAAATATTTAAAGATAGGTAGTTATTTATCCTAACTATAATCCGACGTAATATTTGCATGTTAACTTGGAAATATGCAAACCTTTGTACATATAATATTATACTTTGTGAATTGTTCTAAGAAAAAAATTAATGTTAATCTGTTTAAGTATATTAAATTAAAACAATAAACATATTACAAAATATAATCAGTCTTTAATGTCTGTAAATAAATTATTTAAAGTATTGAAAGAAAATGTATTTTTAATTAAAATTATAACATATAAAATAATATTTAATAAATAAAAGTGTGCAATATACTTTAGTTATTCGCAGAATTTAAGCTCGTAAAATGGCAGTATATTGCAGATGGCTTTCCTTTCTTTTTCTTTGATTTACCAGTCTTGTGTTTGGATCGTTTCTGATGCGACTCATCAGGAGCATCATTATCACTGCTGTTGCAAAGAGAGTGTACACGGAGAGTTTGATTAATAGATATTGCATTCGCATGTGCAGGGGACATCTCTGATTCGTTATAGATACTCGGATCATCATCTTTTCTTTTCTTTTTTTGTTTTCTTTTCTTCGATTTCTTTCGTGGTGAACGCTTCCTCCTTTTAGGTGACTTACTAGCACGCTTAGAGCGACTGCGTGTCCCAGTATTTTCTTCCTCATCGGAAGAATCAGAAGGCACTTGCAATCTTTTTGAAGACTTTTTACCGCGTTTCTTTCTGTGTTTAGTTCTATGTATACTAAGCTCATACTCTTCAATATCATTGTCCTTTATGGATGGCCTCTCTAAGTCCATGGGTGTATCATTTTTAGTGGTTTCTGTTTCAGCCGGTTCACTTCGCTTGCTTGTATTATATACCGGCATCGGTTGTTCACTGGCAAACGTTTTGTCTGATATCCTTGTCGAAGGTTTGTGGAAATCCGGTTTACATGAAGATGCACACTTACTTGGGTCAACGCGAGAGAAGAACTTTTGATTTCCTTTAATATCACTGAACTTTGATGACTTTCCAAATGCATCGGAGCATTTTGAAAATGGATTTTGCACTGTATTTGGATCATCTTCCATTTGGAGATGTGTGGTAGTGCTTACATGAGATGTTTCATCAGTTTCTATCTTATAATGGGAAGGAGACAGGAGACTAAATTTAGAATCCTTTTTAGGATTGTCCAATTTTTCTATTCTTGTACTTACAATCACTTCCGTTTTTTCAATAGTTTCCATGTTTGTAATAGCCTTATTTGGTCCTAACACCTGCAACGCATTCATCAGTAACTGTTGATTTCGATCACGCGGATCAGATTTATTTTGCTGTTTAGATTGAGAAATATTTTCTGATTGAGGTCCTGCGGTCTGGGTTGCATCTGCATCTTTAGACCATTGTTTATCATTGTTATAATATTTTCTCCCAGTCGTTTTTGATGACGTTGGAATTTCGCCTTCTGATTCGTTCAATTTAACATTTTCTCTTGAATTAGAGATTATCTGTGATAATCTAACAAGTTGTTGCTGGGAATCACCTCTCTTTTTTTTCTTGTTGCGCTTACTGTGTCTTTTTTTCTTCTTCTTTTTGGGTTCGCTTACATCAGAATAAGAATCTTCATTTTGATCAATAAATTCTTTTACGTCTTGTTGTGTTGGCATTGTTTCATGCATTTCTTTGTGTCGATTTGGTTGATTTTTGTCACTTGTATTACTTTTTCTGGATTTTATATCTGCATGAGAATATTTTTCGATGGATTTTCCATCGTTTTGACTTCCGTAAGAATCATCATATCTAATACTTTTTTTAGATTCCTGTGGAGACATAGCTAATGATTTCTGTTGATCTATTGGCTTTGAGTCTTTTTGTGTTTTTGGAAGATTTTCGTCATTAATTAATTTTTTCTGCGATGTGGCGGTTTGTAATTTGGACGTTTGTGTCTTTGATGATGTCTTACTCTCGATTTTAGTTTCAACATTAATAGCATTTGATATTAAACGGGATGAACACTTTGTTTGATTAATTGGTTTTTCGTTACTGACATTTTTCTTATGGTCTTTAGACCGTGGATCCGTCTCTACGCTTTTTGTCTTTGATTGCGATTGAGAATGTTTCCCAGTTAAAGAAATATCGTCTTTTGTATCTTCGTTTTTAGAACTTTTGTTTGATATTTTATCACAAACATTTTTCATATGTTCAGCAGTCGATCTTTTTTTGTGCTTGGATCTGCTTGAGCTTTTTTCATCTAATGTAATTTTCTTGATTATGCCCTTATTTAATGATACAGCTTGATCTAATTCATCCTGTTGTTGTTGATGATTTCCGTTTGGTTCCACCACTTGATCATCAATGACGCTCATTTTCTTTGATTCCAATCTTGACAATGATTTTTGTCTATGATGAGAACATTTTTTCGAAGGACTTTTTGAATGATGTATGGTTACCATATTTGTGACACTGACTATACTAGAGACTGGTAACATTTTTTCGCTATCTATACTAGTTGCTTTATTAGTTTGAACTTCAAAAAGGTTTCTTGCCGTCGGAATTGCGGCTTGATGCGCCGTAGTTTCCGTATCTTTTTTATGAGATGTGATTTTTGACTCTAACACACGTGATTCTTGATATTCTTCAGCAGTTTTATCATTAACTATTTTGCCTTCATTGTTTGCGTGTTTTTCAGATTTATGTTTTTTGGATTTTATACTACTGGTGCTGCTGGATATTTTTATTCCAACTGCTTCTTGAACAGCCACTTTAACTTTTGGTGATTCGTTCATTGTCACCTTTTTATTTAATGTTGCATCAGGGATAACATTAATTGCAGTCACTACATCTATTTGGGAATCAATATTTTCGACTTTTTGAGTTTTACATTTGGATTCTGTTTTTTCTATTTTGGGTTTAGAGGCTTCCCTTCTAACCCTTCCAGACTTATGCGATGGTAATTGAAGGCTATGTTTACTTATTATGCTTATATTACTTACTGCCTCACTGTTGGATCTATCTTTATGCTTTGATGAATACTTGCTTCTAAGGCATGTTTTTTCTACATTTGTTTCCTTCTGTGATGGTTCAATATCTTCATGCCTTGATGAATGTTTATTCACTATTTGTCTTTCTTCTTTGCTGGATTTTTTGTTATTTATTTCCTCTTCCCGATGTCCCGAAGATTTATTACCAGTAACTCGTTCATCAATTTGACTCGCTGATTGCTTGCTTTTAAGGCATGATTTTTTTACATTTGAATCCTTCTGTGATGGTTCAACATCTCCATGCCTTGATGAATATGTATTCACTATTTGTCTCTCTTCCTTGCTGGATTTTTTGTTCCTTATTTCCTCTTCCCGATGTCTCCCAGATTTTTTACTAGTTACTTGTTTATCAATTTTACCTGCCGAATGCTTGTTTTTAAGGCATGATCTCTCTACATTTGATTCTTTCTGCGATGGTCCATAGTCTCTATGTCTTGATGAAGGTATATTCACTATTTGTCGCTCTTCTTTGCTGGATTTTTTGTAACTTATTTCCTCTTCCCGATGTTTTGAAGATATTTTACCTGTTACACATTTATCCATTTGGCTAGAATCTCTTTTGGAAAACTCATTTGATCTATCACATTTTTTCGATTTATTCTTCCTTTTCTTAAGATCACGGCTTTCAGTATTTTTTAATATGCTTTTTTGAGATTCAATGTGCTGCTCTTCTGGGATAGAGACACTCATTTCACTTTTATTATTTTCACATTTTGATGACATTTTCTTTGATTCCATTGAAACTTTTGATAGTTTACTTTTAGATGTTTTATTCGTTTCTGAAACGCAGTCATCCTTAATTTCCAATTCTGTATCCCGGGCCTCATTTTTGTAGATTAAGTCATTTACGGCACTTTCTTGATTTATTTTTTTAACAATTGATGGTTTCTGTTGAAGTAATTCCCCCGCCTTTGTTGGCGGTGAATTAGTTCTATTTGAAGAATCAGATAATGATGCTGGTGATTTGTTTGTTCCTGTCTGTATCTCACAAATGACAGGAGAGGGCTGACTATGTGTTAGGTTCGGCGTTGATATTTCCTCTATAACAATTCCCCTATCATTTGGAGACTCCGGAAGTTGAACTATCTGTTTATTCTGTTTTGTGTCACGTTTTTTACGTTTCTTAGCATCCTTATCCTTATCTTTTTCTTCAGTTTCAAACTGTATGCTAACAATACTGTTTTGTTTTTTCTGTTTCTTGTTATTTAGTTTCACAGATACCTGTATCAATGCTTCCACATTCTCTGTGCTTTGTGTATTATCGTCTGTATTTTCAGAGGGTTTCGAACTAGCCCTCATTCGTATATCTGTATACAGAAATGAAGTGTTGAATATTATTCTATCCGACTATATTCATTAAAATATCTCTGTATTTCCATAAAAATCATAAGATACACATATAGCGTTAATGTGGGTCCTTCTATGATCTCAAAAATTGATTTTTTAATACTATACCGCACAACAATAAATTTAAATGACTCCTACTTTTCGTTAATAAAATTAATCGATATATAATGTAAGATCTTAAGATTGTATCGATAAAATCAAGATGGGTGTACTCTTTAGCATAAGTTTTACAACATTTTCTGTTGATATATCATCTTTGATAACATTTATTAATATACTCTTTGGGGTAATTATTAGAAAAAACATTTAGTAAAACAGATTGTAAAATGTTGTAAAAGTGATAGAAGGAATTTCCTTTTGATTTTATAATATTATTGGCTTAGATATATTTTTATATATATATAACATTTTTAATATATCAGGATTTTACGCTATAATCGTCAGAAAAATTGAGATCTAAATTTATATTGTGAGGTTGAAGCCATAGAGTAATAACCAAAGACTTTAAAAAATGAAACATATTCATCTATAATTGATTTCGCATTCATAAAGTTGTAAATTATTGACAATAGAAAATCATATTTTAATAATATTAAAAATCTGCTTATGGAACCATAGATATGTTTTATTTACATGTTTGTTTTGTATATATTAATTAAGGAATACATTTCTATAGTCTGACTTTTTATATATTTGTTTTAATCAATATCAATATATTGAAATTTTACATTGAAATTTCTTGGGAATAGAATGAACTTTCTATAGAGCAATTATAAACCTTTTTGAAAGGGTTCAACTTCGAATTAAAATATGTTTTTTCCTGTAATTATTATTAGTATTATCAAAGTAGAATGAAAAAGAAAGACGTGATGAATCTAGCTCATTAATTGCGGTTATGTGCTTCGATTCAGTCGGTAAATGACAGAGCGAGAACAGTATTTAAGGAACGCGCGCTATACGTGGCGCCAAATTTTAATTTAAAAGTATGTGGGAATGTCAAAAAACTCGTCTCCTAGCAACAACAAAATTGCACGTTTAATTCAAATTATTGGAGGATTTCAAATTTCGAATGCATCATGAAATTTTTACCAGGCCCTAAATGGTATCGACCCACGTAAAGCTGAGATTTCTGACAACATTGCGGGAAAATTGATCAAAATCGCATCTGATGTTATTGCACCCCCTTCAACTCACATATATAATTTGCTAATTCAAAGAAGAACTTTCCCCAACACATGGAAAATCGCGAATTTTAAACCAATTCCCAAAAATGGTAATCCAACTCTGAACGATATTCGCCCAATATCTTTACTTCCAATCTTATAGTTTTTGAAAAACTCCTGAAAAACGACAGAAGTAACTTCAGGTGTTCCTCAAGGCGTGATTCTCTCCCCGACCCTTTTTTGCCTTTACGTCCGAAATCTAAACAGCCCCAATTACAACAGTTATATACGCTGATGAAACTACAGAAATTGTTGTACATAACAATATTCACTCCATTGACCACGAAATTCAAAATTGTCTCACATCATTTGACAATAGGTGTAAAGAGCTCAGTCTGAAACTCAATCTTACAAAAACCCAAATTCTCACTACTCCACGAAAAATATTGTCCTCACCACCTACTCCGAAACCAATATTAAAATTCTGGGTGTCACCTTCACTAAAATGTTAAATTGAATAGTCTACATAAACTATATACTCAAAAAGTGCCGATCTAGAAATTTTTCTTTAAGACGACTTAAGAAATTTCTACCTAAAGACAAACTCTTGATTATATACTTCGCAAATATCCATTCCGTCCTAGAATACGCATCGCCCCTTATACTCGTCGGCTTAAGCTCTAACCTGTCAAAAAACTTGCAGCTCTTCAACTACGCTGCTATATCGTATCATTGAATACCCTGAGAATATCGAAATCTCTCCGGTCCCACTAAAATCTTGCAGAGAAACACAAGCTGTTAAACTGCTGAGACAAGTGATTGAAAATCCTCAACACATCCTCCAAGAGTTATGCCCTCACATCATGCCACATAATAGAAGACTCAGACAACCTTTATCCAGAACCACGGATAGGTTGAACTCATTTTCCCCAAAAACTACAATATTATTTAACAAATAGTTTTTCCTCCCTATAATCTAGCCTTCATCTGTATATTTAATTATTATTTGCATTCACTACATAATTGTATCTAATATCATATTCTGCATATTATTATTATTACTTTTCGTCTGTAAAATTCCAATTGCTACACTTTATTTTACGAATAATAATAATAATTTCTATAATAATAATTATAATAATTATTATTAAATACGCAGAAGATTTGTAATTAAATGCGGGATTATGTACTAGTATTAAATTGTTTTTAGGGGGAAAAGTTACGGGAACAGCATTATTCAACACTTTTCAATTAATCAAAGACAAACCATAATCACGTGACAATTATTCATAATTTACATATATACTAATTGTTTTAAATGTTAGTAGTATAGAATAAGATAACCATATTTTGTGAAAATGTGTCTATTTAAACACATTTTATTGCACGAAATTAAAATTTTAAAATAGACGAAGATTTTAAATAAACGCCGGATTATGTACTAGTATTCAAATTAAATTTTATTCAGGGAAAAAGTTATGAGAACACCCTTATTTAATATTTTTCTATTAATCAGGCAAACCATAATTACGTGACAATTATTAATAAGTTACATATATACTAACTTGTCTTAAATTTCGGTAGTATGGCAATAATATAGAATTTATAGAGAATATTTGCTATGATATAACCGAATTTTGTGAAAATTCATAAATTCCTTAATTATATCTATAAACTCCAAAATAATATCCATACATTCCTTTAAACGTTTCTCTTAAGGTAGTCTAAAAATCCCCAAAACTCTAAATGATTCCCTAAAAGTATGTTAAACATTCCATAAACTCTTAAATGAATCGCTAAATGTATACTAATAATTCCCTAAATGTATGCTAAGAATTCCCTAAACTCTTAAATGATGCTTTAAAGGTATGCTAAACATTCCCTAAACTCCTAATTAATGAAATCCTAATTGTATGTAAAGAATTCCCTATACTCCTAAATTATTTCTTAAAGGTATGCAAAAATTCCTTAAACTCGTACAGGAAATCC
Organism: Invenusta paracnida; assembly: GCA_036023295.1. Taxonomy (NCBI): domain Eukaryota; kingdom Metazoa; phylum Platyhelminthes; order Proseriata; family Coelogynoporidae; genus Invenusta; species Invenusta paracnida. The sequence goes on from JAYRBW010087359.1 coordinate 19,069, forward strand.
CAAAGGTATGTTAATAATTATCTAAACTCCTAAATGATTCCATAAGTAACAAGATGGCACTACAGTCAAAGTAAAAATAAAAATATTAAGTTTATCCAATAATATAAACATATATTCTGTCATAACAAGCAGGATATCTCACTTCAACAATTAACGTTTACATAACAGCAGAAGCATTAGTAAATGTATTTTTGGATAAACGGGCATCATCAAAGTTAAGACATATAGATATTAGGTATCTGATATTAATTTTACTTTAGGGAAATCTTAATATAGATTTAGGGATTCATTTATGAGTTTTGGGAATTTATAACATACTTTTAGGGAATCATTTAGCAGTTAAGGAATTTTTAATATACCCATAAAGAATCATTTAAAGGAGATTAGGGATATTATTTAGGAATTTATGATAATATTTATAATATTAATTAATGGAAAAACACTTTTTCATCGAAATCTACCTCTATAAAAAGTATATATAAATCCCCTTAAAAGTTCAATTTAGCTAATTTATGTTTTTTAGCACTTGGCGATTATGTTGATACCTAAAATGAGCCTTTTAATGCACTCTAATCTTATTCATTAACGGTCAAAACAATATACCACGCTATAGTATATAGTGCACTATAGTCCACAGTACTCCAACGAGGAAGTCTAAGCAATAATATTGTCAAATTTGACAAGTGATGCTTTGTTCTCTATTGTCTTCTCTACGCTCTTGCGTTTAGTTAAAACAATTTTAACTTTTGCGCTTCATATTCTGCGCTCAAGGCATTTTCGACTATTTGCCGTGACCTCGGAAATTAGTCAAAAGCAGACAAACATGCATGAGTGTATCCTAGCATGTCTGGGCTTCTGCGCTACACCATCACGTACCTTTAAGAGTGCAGGTAATGTGAACCGGGCTTTAGCTCCGAGCTAGTTAACCTGCAGCGGTTAGATAGTATTCAACTCTGAAACAACCTGTAAATGTTTTGCACTATTTCACAAGTTTATAAATATTTTAAATACCATTCTTTGCAATAAAAAAAAGAGAGAGAGCACTTGCTGCTGGTAGAATGTTTATTGTAATATTTCGACTATCGTCCTATTCATACAATAATTAAATATGTATAGAGTAAGGTTAACATTCGGTTTATATAGATAGCATGGAATGATTACGTAATAAAATGTTTACATATTAAAATAGAATAGTTGAAAGGATGATTAGGATGATAGTTGAAATATTACAATAAATTGTTTACCAGCAGCAAGTGCTCTCTCCATTTTTTGATTTTAATAATGCTGCAAAGGGAAGCCCAAACATTTATCAACTATTCTATACACGTGTAATGCATTAAATTATTTGAATATAGTAATGTTTTGCAAAAAATGTAAATGATATCAAAACAAATTCGACAGCGTATCAAAAATAAAAGATAAGAAACGAGCTCCTCGAAGGCAATATTGAAATTTTGATTATACTTAGTTCAGCCATTGAAGAAATTAATATTAAACAATGCACCAAGAATTAATTGTTACTATGCATGTTGTTAAAATTGCATTTACCTACATATTAATATTTAATGTACATATTTATATATATAAACGTCATATTATACATATAGCTAAACAAAAACGACAGCGTCTCAAAAATAAAAGCCAAAAATCGAGATCCTCAAATTAAAAAAAGTTTAAATGATATTGAATATATGAAGTATAGCCATTTAATAATTTGATATGAAAAGGATGCCAGGATTTAAAAAACAAAAATATAAAAATATAATGATGATACTATAGATATTTGTTTTACTTTATATACATAGATTGGCTATCTTAAAAAATGACGTAACAATTTGAAGAAATAAGTTTGTGGTAAAAATAAAGATCCTTTCAAGATGTTTAACTGCTGCAATAATGATTGATAACAAAAAATATACTAAGATAGTTTTAAATACATTTTTTCTATAATAATATGTAAAGAAGTTAGCATATACTTCATTAAGGTAGATTCGCTATATGAAAAAATGTTGTTTCAATTTGAAGAAGTAAGTTTGTGGTCAAAAATATAGATTCTTAATAAATTATTAATTACTATGATATACATAAATGACTAGTAAAAAATTGATATTAACATATTTTTAAATATTATTTTTCTTTATTAATATATAGATGAGTTTTCATATACTTAATTTTTTTTAAATAATATATGTTGACCACAAACTCAAAATGTAAAGTATTTTCAATGGAAATATTTTAGATTGCCATTCTATGTATATATTGATTAATTTATATATAAATTAATCAATATATACAAAGTAAATATATTTAAATATTATAATTAAATTATAATAATATAAATATATAAGGTAAAACAAATATCTATGGATGATACATAGCATAGAATATTGATATTTAACTACACTACATATGATACATAGCATAGAGTACACATAGAAAAACGACTCTTATTGATTCTGTGATACATAGTATAGTCATCGAAGAAATTGATTTAACGATGGCGCCAAGATATAATTGTTTTACAATACTTTCTGTTTAAAATGCATAAATTTATCGATCAATATGGAACATAGGTATTGGTTATACGTCTAAAAGATAAAACTCTTAAAAATATGACTACAACAATAAATGAAAAATATCGTGGCAATGATATAAATTATATTATTTTACAATGTTATAAAAATTGGCTTACATAAAACAACCACTTTTTGCATTCATGTGGGTTTCATTGCTTTTGTAAAAATGTCCCATTGCCAATAATTTTTTATATATTTTGTTGTCATATTTTTATGAATTTTACAGTTTAGACGTATATCTATGTTACATGTTGATTTATACATTTATGCATTTTAAGAAGAAAGTATTGTAACAATTATATCTTGGCGCCATGTTTATATCAATTTCTTCAATGGCTGTACTATATACATCATTACCTATTTATTATCAGTATGTATCATCATTAAAATTATATATAGTGTTTATTTTTTTAATTTTGGCATCTTTTTTATATCAATTTTTGTAATGTTTTTTGTCGTTTTAGTTTAGATAATAATAATTATAAGAAGAAGAAGATGAAGCGATTTTTCATCGAAAATGACCCCTTTTAAAAAAGTATCTAGAAATCTTTTCAAGAATTCATCTTAGGTACATTTTGTTTTTTTAACGTTTGGCGATTACACGCTGAAAGACGTATAAATATTAGCTGTCAAAAATAGGCAGCCTATTCTCCTTGGCATTAATAACTAGAACCTTTAAAATATCTCAAATTAATTGATGATGCTCTTGTTCTTGGCTTGACGATGCTACTGCATCGTCTAATAAATTTCAGGAAAAATATACAAAATTCAGAAAAGAAATATAAAATTCAGAAAAATTATTGGAAATGATGAATTGTTAAAGTAACAATGACATTTTCATGAATACATAATTTGAATTTTATCATAATCTACTTCATTTAAAGTAGTAAAAATATTATAATTTATATCATTGCCAAAAAAAAAATTATTTTATTTCATTTTTAATAATTTTGTATAAGGTATAATTACCAATATGTTACATATTAATCTGTATATATATGCCTTTTAAACAACCTGCATTGCAGCAATTAATTATTCCGCCTGTTTATATCTATTACTTCAATAACTATGCATCATAAACATTTTATTACTGTTGTCTTTAAAGAAATTGTTTCTTGATTTTAATTTTATTATCAATTTTGGTTTGATCAATTTTATGCAGATTTCCGCATATTTTTCATTTTATCGAAATTCATAATTTTATCGCCGAAAATCATTTAATAAATCGTAATTAACAAATTGAAATTTCATTAGTTACTGCTAGCTGAACCATTTAAAAGTGAAATCGATATTAGCTATTAGAATTTTGCGATTTAGTTATTTGTTTTATTTATCTTATTAGTATTAACAAATTTGGTTTAGATTTTTTTGTTTTTCTAAATAGAACATGTAATGAATGCATAACAAGAACGATTCATATAAAAATTTCATTTCGACAAATTTGACAATCATTTCCTTTTATTAATTTATTTTTGTCTTAGTTATTATTATACAAATATAATATTTAAATTTGTAACTGAAATGTATCATTATAGCGGCAATTGTAATATTCTGCTGGATTGTACAGTAAAGTCAAAGAGCAATATTGCAAACTGCAATTCTGTAAATTGGAAGAACAATAATAATCCAAAGCATAATAATATCAATGAAAATTCTTCCTCAGAATCTATTCAAAATGACGGAAAAATTAAAGAAAAATCTCCTGAGCCTCCTCACAAAGGAAAAAAGACAAATCGTTCTCATGATATTGCTAAATTAGATGAATTCAAAGGAAATCAGTCGCCTAAAAGCTTTAATGGAACAAAAGTAATGGCTATGTCATCAACTAATGTTAAGATGAATGAAGTTGGAAGAAATAGATGGGATGATAATATTGAGACAGTATCAACCGAAGTGTCTCTATCAATGAAAGTGTCTCTTTCAAGATCATCCAAAACGTCTAAAAAATCTAAGAAGCACCGTCATCATAAAAAATCGGGAAAAGATGTGACTCAGAAAAAAACAAATCAAGAGGAGAATATGTACAGAAAGGATGATGACAGGAAACCTTTAGAATCTATACCTCAAAAGTCAAAGAGTTCTTCCGAGAGTAAAATCAAATCAAAAGAAAAAGATAATCAACATGCGATGGTATCTACAAAAGATACTCTTAGTAAACAAATGGAAGAAGTAAAAAAGTCTAAAACTTCATCTCAAGATAAGCACGTTCACTTGACATCAGATGAAAAAACAGATGGTTGTCATAAAAAATCTAAAGAACATTCAATAAAACGATCGAAAAGTATCTCAAACGAGAAACAATCTCATTTACTTTCAGATGAGATTGCGGACAAACAAAAGCAAAATATTTTGAAGGAATCTAGATCTAAAAAGTCAAAAAGCGTATCACACGATGTACACACCACGACGCAAACATCGGATGAAGTGGCTAGCAAAAAGAATGAACACAGTAAAGAAAATAATTCGCAAGATAAATCACGATTTCCTTCTCGTGACAAACAAACCCAAACATCACTTGAATCTCTGGCTATGCAACAGGTACAATCAAAGGCTAGATCGGTAATGTCTAAAACGAAGAGTTTATCACCAGAAAGACCGGTGCATTTGATTCTTGATGAAAGCACGAATGTGCATAAAGACTGTGGATCTAAAAAATCAAAGAGTTTATCGCATGAACATAACACACAAACTTCTGAAGAAACTAGAAGTAAGAAAAAAGATCAAAATAAGATGAATGAAATTTCGTCTTTACATTCAAAAGCTTCAACAAGTAACAGACAAGTAAAACTTCATGAAGCTAATTCTTTATGTGTAGATAATGATGATCACAAGTCTAAGAACTCTGCCCATTCAAAATCAAAGCATTCGTCAAAAAATAAAGTAAAGAGTACAGAATTAAGAGAAAGTGAACATCAAAATGGGGAATATAAAAAAGAAATTCATAAAAAAAAGAGTTCCTCACATAATAAAACAACAATATCATCGAATTTGGATTCCAGTAAAAGTGAAATGGAGTTTGCAACAAAAATTAAACAAGAAACTATTGTGTCGCACCAACAGCTCTTTGAATTGCAACCGAATGCAGGTAAAGTATTAAGTAAGGAACATAATGTTAACCCCCTAAATATAAGAAGTATCTCGGATGAGAAAAATAAGCAATTACATTCAAAAAAGCACAAGTCGAAATCAAATAGAACTCATACATTGGAAGAAGCAAGATCCATTTCTCCACCAACATATAAACCTGTTCCCAGCGAAACAAAACAAAGTAAAAGAGAAAAATACTCATCGAAGGAAATGTCACCCAAACGTGACCCAATGCCTCAACATGAATCTGAGAAAAAAACCAAAAGCCGTAGACACACAAGTGAGGAATGTAGTAAAACTCCCAAGCATTCATCTCAAGCAAAGATAAATATAAACCCTGACGCAATATCAAGATCAGATTCAGGTGAAACTAGTACAGAAGTTTCTGAAGACGAGTCTCTGCGAAAGAAAGCAAAATTAAAGCAAAAAGAAAAGACCAGACCAGAAGGAGATAAAGAAAAGAAACACAAATTTATGGTAGAGCAGGATCAGGATCAACACATAAATAAAATTAAAGAAAAAAAAAGAGATGCTCGGAGAGAAAAGCGTTCAAAAAAAGAACGTTTAAAAACAGATGTTCCGGAAAATATGATTACCGAAGACTCTCAAGAACAAATTCCAAAAAGTAAACCAAAATCAGAATTAAAAACAAGACGAAGGCAATGTCCAATTGAGGTAGAAGCACCTCAACAGAAATTAGTTCCTTCTGAGTCGGCCAGATCAGTAGGTAGATTAGAAAATAGAGATAAAGGTCATAATCTTCTCATGAATGCGCTTGATCTTATAGGTCCTAATAGATCAATTAACAGTTTAGAAACCTTTGAAAGAAATGAGTCTACATTTAATACTAAAATTGAAAAGATGGAAAGTAGCCTTGGATTCAAGTCTAAAGCAAAGAATCCCTCGAGATCTCGTTACAAGATTGAGACTGACGAAACTTCACACGTTAGTAGTGTCACTTTCCTAGAGGTTGAAGATGATAAAACGCCAACGTATCATGAAGCAGATGACTTGTCTGAAGATTGTAGTAGTGAAGAGAAACCAGTGAAGAAACTACCTCCACCAAAGGAGAAAAAACATAAAAACAAACTTCCACAATACGATGAGCCGCTAGAAGCACAACGCAATAAAATAATGCCCATTGTGGAGAAAAAAGAAACCGAGGACAAAGAAGATTCTCCTCCACCCCGTCCTAAGCATAAAAAGAAACATAAGGCAAAAAGTTCTCCAGTATCATCTACCGACGTCTGTTTTAAAGCTGAATTAGCCGTGACTGATACAAAGACGAGAAGTAGATCGCACAAGAAGAAGAAGAAGAAGCGACCAAGAAGTGAAAGAGATAGTAGTTAACATAAAGAGCAATATTTCAATAATTGGAATCTTACATTTCAAAAATAATGTCTGTTGATCAATATTTTATTTATAAATGAAACGCTTTTTGGTACACCATTTTCCTACATTTATTTTTTGTGTTAATTATATTTTTTTGACCATTTATTTTTCAGGAATTGTTATAGTTAAATATAAGTTTTATTAATTTTCATTTTCATTTTAAAATATGGTATATATTATCACAATTGTTTTTCTAGATTAACACTTGTTCCAATTCGAGAAGCTATTAATGTTTTATATATATATTATTTAAATTGGATCATATAGAAGTTCGAATATTTGTTTAGCTCAATTTAATATAAAGTATTTTGTGATGTTATCGTATAACAGAGTGAAACACAACAGCACCAGTTTCGCCATTATTATTATTATTATTATTAGGTGACATCAACCGTACATATAATCTCGAACCAACGAACTTATGATTATCGTACAAGCACGTTAACTATTCGGCAAGTGAATTGATAACTCTTATAATTATAAAATAATGCAGGTGCATTCTACAATTAATTCTGCAGGCTGCAATTTCTCACAGTTGGTTTATTCCACTTATTGTAGTGTTGAAGTCATAGAGCTACTTAGATTCATTACTCTATGGTAGAAGTGTGGTTTTTCACGCCCTATACAGCTGCAAAATAGCATGAGCGCTGCAGTGTACTTAAAGGTCAAATGATTTCACTTCTAACATGGAGCCAATTATGATCCTTTGGTAAACATGCTTGTTTGGTAATCGTAAGGTTGTTTGTTCAAGATTATGTACGGCTGTCTCTGTATTAAAAGTGAATGATAACATCTCAAATGTATCTAATATTTGAAGGGCATTCATTCACCTATCAATACAAAATAATTTAATACATTGGACTTTACAAAATGTCATTAATTTCCATGTGCGGATATCATTTCATGTGAAAATTTATAAAAAAGCTATCAAAGTTAGCCACTGACCCATAGATTAATGAATACACAGAGCGTCGACTCCAAGGTGGTTGCTATGACAAAGCGTCAATAATTGGATTATTTCTCTAAAATTCATTTTAACTAAATGAAATATAACAAAATGAGTATTAAATCTTAAGAAATAGATTTGTAATACATATAATTTTGTTTATGTTTCATTCGTCGCCATTTTCGTTTTCTATTTGCATCAAAAGCGTAATAAAATGGTAAAAATTAATAAGGAGCTACATTTTTTATATGACAATTATTTATAAACAATAAAAGCTGCATATTATTGAAGAATAAACATATTTGATAATCTTTTGAAGACAATCACGCCTATAAACATTCACTGGAACTTATCAAGACAGGATTCCCAAATCATTCAAACTTAAATTTATTTTAAAAATATTGTTATTCCACACATTAAAGTTTTTAATGGATGCATATCATTAATAATAAAAATAATAGGTTTTTGTGACCGTAATCTCTTGGATGATCCAATATATTATAATTATATTGAGAACCATGCATCTGGTATTTTATTGAAACACATATTGTTAATAAGGACTATTGAAGTCCTGATAGTCCTTAATATATGAAAAAGATTTATATATTAATATAATCATATTTTGATTTTAATATGTGTTTCATATTTCGTTTTATTGTACTACTTATAAAGTTAGAAAACTAAAAGTGGTACCTATAACATAAGATATTTTTATAAAGCTATTTCATATCTATTTAAAAATAATAAAAATGAATTCTACACATTAAATTGACTCTACCAGTAACATTTTGTAAAATGATTTAGATATATATACGATATATGTCGAAGTCAACCCTATGTTTATACTTTACACTGTGCTCTGACAACTCTGATTCGAACTAAAACAATAATATATAGTAATTAAGTGATGTATAGGAAACCTTTCAATTGGTGATTTGTATTTAAAAAAGAATAATCGATAACATAAAATAATATTTACATAACAATTTACATACAATAATATTTCCAGTATCAATGAAATTAATCAATGTACATTAGAATGGCGATCTGAAATATTGCCATTGAAAATTTATGCATTTTGCGATTGTGGTCAATATCATAAAGTAATTAAAATTATTACTCTATTTATACTTTAATTACTCTACGGTCAACGTAATCATTTCAAAAATTAAATATATGCTTACTCATTTATATATTTGGTACTATAGAAAACATATATTTAAAAATATATCAATATATACAGTAGTTTTGCTAGTTTTTGTTATCATAGTATTTACAAATCTGGAAAGGATCACTCTGTATTACTTCTTCAAATTAATACACCATTTTTTTAATAGCAAATCTATGTACCCATATACCTAAAGTAAAACAAATATCTATGCTCGGTATAATATATAAATTGTTTAACATATTGACAAAATGAAGTAATAATATGTTTACAAAATATATACAATTAATTATATATGTATTATTCGATTATTTTTAATTTTCTATTTTAGTATAATTAATTTTTCATAAAATATCAATTTTGTTTTCTTATTTTCTTAAACAAAATATATTTCTCCTAGAGTATAGTAATAGTATATTTCTCATATATATATTTTGCAGTGTAATTTCTATTGTATTTCCTAATTTATTGTATGAAACAATCTTACCCGACTCATAATTTCATCGATTTCAATAAAATTATACAATGTTATACAAAATAGTAGATTTTACATAATTTTTGGAAAATGTTAAAATGTGGCCACGTGAAAAGAGTGTGTTTCCCCTGTTTGGGTGCACAATAAACGCTTACAGATCAAAACATTATTTAAGGAAAATCATATAAACTTATACTGTCCCATTTGTTCATTTAAAAATCACATGAACATTGCGGAAGGTGGGGGTGGGGTGCTCTGGTTTTGATAAAGTGTAGACTTTTCATGTTTTCGAAATTTTTATAAAATTCTTCGTCCATGTAATATATTTTTGTATAAATATATTATCTACATATTTTGATTTGTAATACCTTTAAATAAATTCTATTAATATTTATTATGATGTTTCTATTCAAATCTTCCATTGAAATAAGCTCCGTAAATTAGGTACAATAAAGTATAATAAACTATCCTCACACTAATTATACCTCTTCTGTCCTAAAACTTCCCTGCCTATTTTTTCTGTAATTTTGAATTGAAAAATAGAGTAAAGGTCCGTGACTTTATCTAAAGATATGTTTACAAAATTACAAATTAATAAACTATTTAATATTGTGCATCGAGGACAACGCAATTGTTTTAATACATTGAATTTATGCTTTCTATTATTACGTTGTCCGCGTTGTGCATCCAAAGGTGTGGTCCACACCAAAAAAATATGTCTTTTTTGTCAACAATGAGTAATACGTACTTTTAAAAATATTTTTAGAATATTATTGCTATTTCCGTCATTTTATATAGAAAAATAAGCTAGTTTAACAAAAAGTAATACACTATATTATTACCACAAATAATTAATTAAGGGTGGAGTGCGAAAATCGTCCAAACTCGAAGTTTTTCAAATTACTAAGGAGCTCCCTTAAGTGATTTTGAAACTAATATAAATTGAAGGAATCTCTTTACAATAACGATAAAAAATTGCAATTAAAAACTTTAGTTCTTTGACTATCATATTTGGATATTATTGTTTCATTTTATATTAAATTGTTTTAAACTGGAGAAGCTCCTCGATGCAGAATGGTTTTCGCATTCCACCCTAAGTTGATTTCATAGATTAAGAATATATATTTGAGATTAATTTAGACTATATAGAACATAACTCTACAATATGACTATATTCTTCATTAAAATATATGCAAGTATTTTATTTTCAATTGAAAATATCACTGAAAATGTCAAGATGAAATCAGTGACCGATCTATATGTTCCTCGTGAATCAAGAGAGGAAACATAACAGAGTTCATTGTTACAGAGAGCAATAGTCGGTCTGCTGGAACAATATCTATTTAGTGATGGACACATTATAGCAGACGGAAAGGGGTTTTATCAGGGACTACTTTATCAGGGACTACTACTGGGTTTTATTTAAGACTAATGGGATCTACTTGAACACGTATAGGCTGGTCTTATTCCGGGGCGATAGACTCATCGTCATAAGACGATCACCATTAGAAAATAAATTCATGGTGATGATACAGGTGCTCTACAAGATCACTACAAGGTGCTCTAGAAAGATGAAAATGTTGATTCTACCTGCTACAAGTCATTCCTGGATGACACATTTGCAATTTTTCCTACATATAAGTAGCGTCAGATACAGAAAGCCAAACTCTGAGAGGATGCTGTCATACGATAATGCGCTTCATCAAACATTCAGAGATCAAAGAAACATATTGCCTTAACAAACGATTCTTCTCCCACTAGTTCAAACTAAAACTAGATAGAGCGGAGTGAGATGATCATCAATTATCGTGATGCTCTTTGCACATTTTTGGATATTGCCCTTCAACAGTTGACACTGTTTCACAGATGATGGGAAAGTAAACTGATAATTTGACAGAACATTTCCTGCAAATAATCATCGCGAATGATTGTAATTATCTTTCATTATTAAGTTTCACAGAAGAACATATTTTGTTACATAAATTATTCATGAATGTAGTTATCGTGTGTCATTTGTTATTCTAAATAAAAGGGCATTTCATAATCATATTTTATTCTAGATTAAACAGTGGAAATTGCTGTAACACCTATGCAAAGTTTCAAAACTCTCCTCAATTACAAGGTTGAAAAATTTACTATAACGTCACAATAAAATTACTTTATACAGCTCCCAATAAAGTACATTAATGTAGTATTCTGTTATTAGAGTAAGCAAACTCCATCGTGATATATATCAATAAATTTTGCTCTATAACTTAATTTTTTTATTAAAAGTGAGTACCTTATTCGTTAAGAATATATCACAAACTGATTATATATAGTAACATTAACTAAATCATGGTATAATGATGAAACGAAAGTAAAATGTTTAAAATAAACATTAAGGATAGACAGTTAGGAAATATTTAAAACAATTAAAATGGCGCCGTATTAATAACTTTCGTAAATGTAGACTGATTTTGACTTGAACTATAAGTAGATGAGGCGGTATTTGTGATGCGACTACTCTCCACATTTATTTTAGGTGCGCTATGAACTTTGGACATCTTACGATCTTGTTCAGTTTCTTTATAAGGTGGCGGATCTCCTCTTAAAGATTCATGTTTCACATCTTCTGGTATCCGATCGTTGCTTTTAATGCTTGCAATCTGGGGGGTTTTAGCATTCCGTGATGAGGTAGCCTCTACCAGTGCAATAGGTTGGAAATGTGCCGCGGATGATTTTTTGGTATCCATTGAACTCATAGTCATGGTGGAACTGCCTGTCCTGTCATGTCCAGTTTTTGATCGAAATGACTCTGATGTGAAATGTATTTTGTTTTCATGTATATTTATTCCATCAGGAGGTGATTGGGGTCTTTTATGGTTTGTTTTGTTCTTTCTGTTGTCCTTTTGGGAGTCTTGAGAATTGTCACGCCGCTGTGGATCTTTTGAGTTTTTTTTACTTTCACGTCTATTCTTTTTGCGATCATCTTTATTTGAGTCTTGGGAGAGGTCTAATTTTTCATTATCAGCGTTACATTGTTTATTTATTTTAATCTTTTTATTTTCACAAGAACCCTGTGAATCTTTTGATTTCCTGTGTATTATTGAATTATCCTTATTGTCTTTATTAACGACTATTATATCATCAACACATTCCTCTGTCTTTATAAGAACTGTAGGTATTTCAATGTCGGCTACACACTTCGAGTTTTTACGATGTTTACGAGAAGTAGAAGATTTGTCTGCTTTTCGAGATGCTTGAGTTGATAAATAAGACACTGGTAGGTGGTAGGAGTTTCTAATTTTATCTAAATATTGAGTTGCTTCAGAGCCCAAAATTTGACTTGTTGTTTTCATCATTACTGGTTGAACTAAAAGATCTATTTTGGGTGCTATCGGTTTATTTGCTTCACCTTCAAAATCAGATTGCTTCGAATTCGAAGGTCTCGTGACAAAATAATTCGTTTGAAATGACGGACTTTCTGATACGTCTTGCTGGAAAAGTTGAGGAATTTTCACTTTATCCCTTTCTGATTTGCTTTTTACTCTTGATAAGCTATGTTCCATTTTGTGTGATTCTCTAGATTTATGTAACTGGAAAGACGTCTCCGATGGTAAAAGGTGGGCCTGGTCTGGAGGAATTTTATTTTTAGCAACCTGTGTTTGTTCTTTAACTTTTTTCGAAGATTTTTTCGATATCAAATGTTGCATTTGAACTTGTTTATTTTTGTCAGAATTACTGCGTTTAGTTTGTACTTTTGCTTTACTTTTAGCGCTTCCTTTATCATTATTTATTTTATCCGATTTTCTGCCTGTATCTAACTTACTCCCCTTTTTGACATTTTCAACTTCATATTTCACAGTTTTATTCTGATCGGCTGACGGTTTTCCAGATTCTTCTATTTTACTTCTATTTTTATGAATAACATTGCTGTCTACAAAACATCTCGTGGTTGCCTCCGGTTTTTGAATTCCGTTACAGGATACATAGGATGCAGTTTTCATTTTATCCTGTGACCTTTTACTCGATTTTTGACATAATGGACAATCAGGGCACATCCAATTAGACATGAGCTCGCCACAATTATCTCCAGGTTTAACATTTCCAATGACTTGCACAGTAGCATATATACGAGAGTTTTTACTTTTTTGCTTTTCTGCAGTTTTAGGATCTACATCCTCGACTTTTACACTCATTTGAGCCGTTGTAAAGACATTTTTCTTTTTAGTACTCACGTTAACATTAATTTGATTATCATTATCTTTGCCAGAGGCAGAAAGATCTTTAGTTTGAAGTTCGTGATTAGTATTACTATTATTTTCCATTAGTATCATCTTTGGAGCGAGCTTAATTTATGTTAACCTAATAATTACATCCATAATAATATGCCACACCATATTGAGACCAGTTATTTTTTGCAAAAATAAATATCTTTAGATGTCATAACATAATATAGTATAAAGATTATATTTCATGGAGTTTTATAATGTTAGTAATTTTTTCCATTTGCCTAAATCAATTATTCCATTATTACTTTACCCAAATATGTGTTCAAATCTAATATATGAAGAATAAGAATTTGTTTGATAAATCCAATCAATATCGATTATTGATAAGAGAAGTATGTTACATTAAAATTGTTTTAAGTGGAGTTAATCTGTTATTTTGAAGAGTAAGATGAATTTTCATGTAGTGCTATCTATAATTGTGGGCCACAGACTTCAATCAATACAATTTTTTAAGTATACGTTGTATGGTGAATCAATTGATATAATTTTAATCAAAATAAATGGCATACTTAGTTTTGTTTAAAAATAAAAGTTCGGACTCTGTTGATGCTAGCATGTTTGTGATGACTTTGCCATCCTCGCGCAAGCTTCTATAACTACCCAAGCCAAAGAGCTCGATCAGACAGTAAGCGACTTAATAGAATCCTGATCCGATAAGTGGAAGTTATCGATCTCCATAGAGAAAATTGAGGCGACCCTTTTCATCCTCGACTCAGCCGAATGACACCGAATACTCAACCTCCCCATAAAAAAGAAACAAATGAGAAATTGCAGACATTCCAACTTTTCTCAGTCTCACTCTCAACAGGGAACTTAAATTCCGCCCCTCCCCCTTGGATTCAATTAAGATCGCAAAAAGAATGAGGCAGTTATAAAACCCTAACTGGAAAATCCTGGGAATCAGACCATCTAACAATGTATTTCTCCTACCCAACCATTTTCGGTTACGGCGCTACGTCTTGAATAACTAGCATAGCAGACTCCAACTTTCACCATCTCGATGTCATAGAGAATCAAAAATCCAGATGAATCCTATGGTGCCCGCATTCTACACCCATATAACCTATCCTCAAAGAAGCCGACCTTCTTCAGGGTTCTTTTCTTCCTGACTCTCTGCCTAGACTGAATAGAAAGCAGCGTTCTACTTTGAATCTCTGAGGCACATCCTCCCATACAACTCTGTCAACCAGATCGCCAAAGAGAATGGACCCCACCAACGGGTATCCGACCTCCGTAGCTCAAAATGCTTCCAACATATAAGAAAGAAGTACTGCACCGAAGTGTAACTTAAAGACTCCCAAGTCGAGAATATAACCAGCCCTCCAGAAATCGAACACTGGAACGCGAGCACCTGGAAGTTCACCCTCCACCCGCAGTTGATTACTCACTGCAGGAAAACGGACCCTCCCTTCCACAATGTCCGAATCCTAGCTGCTCACCCAAATGCCGACTGCGTAATGTCAACTTCCAAAACAATTGTTTTATTTAAAAATAAAAACATAGAATATTACATGATAGCGACATGTTTCATGTATTGCAGTACACATCAGCAGACAAAGTAAATTAATATTAAATCATACAGGCATATATATAGAGGGGTAATAAATGATGATTACAATCATCATTACGTTTAGACAATAGACATAGATATACCTACATGAATAAAGTGAGTACCTACAATTAAAACATTTCTAAGAAAATTTAATTTTCAAAATTTTCAAAAGTTTGGATGAGAGATGGAATATGCCATATATTAGATGGCATATTGTCAATTGATTGTATGGATTTTATGTGTCTCAGATATCTAGTCTAAATTTAAATTTTTAGTATTGACTGATCTAGAAAAAATAGTATAGATCGCTCAAATATATTATATTACACATTTTTACTAAAAGCAATACTAACAATAATAATAATAATAATAATAGCAATAATAGCAGTAATAATAACAAATAATTCTATTAACATACTATAAGAGTTATTTTTAAGCAACAAATTTGACACGAAAACATACAGTCAATTTTTAAAATTGATAGTACAGTTTTGCAATGTACAATTATGAAACGCAGCTTTTATCATGTGGTTTTTCTCTTCTAAATCAAATTTTTCAAAATCGTCTTCAGTCAAATTGAGTACTGGCCAATCAACATTTTCGTTTAGGTTAATAGTAGGCACAGTAGGCCTATTCATTGTTTCAACTGATGTACTTGTTGAACTTGAAGGAAAGTCACAGTTAGGACCATTCTGAATATTCTGAGAGTTTGATGAAGAATTTTGTCTAATAATAGTGTGAAATGGAATCACTCATACGCTCTTTGTCTTGCTCCTTTGTTCTTTCATATAGCTTTAATGATGATAGAGATTGATGGCCACTGACCGACATTATGTCAGAGTCTGAAAATTTTGATTTCAGAATGTTGATGACCGACACTCTTAAACAGTGGTTCGTATATTTAATTGGGATGTCACATAATTGGCAAATGTTTCCCATAAATTTACTAATTTTGCCTTTACCTATCGGTCTGTTTTGGTACCACGTTCTGTCAGTATCCTTAAAAGAATCTACAGGTCTTTGCCACAGTCTGTCGCATAGGGGATGTAATTTCTCAACCATCCTTTCATATACCCGAACTGGACATAGTTCAGCATTTGGTTGTTCATAGATGCGGCCTCCAATTGCAGGTTCCGAATTGAATCTGTGATTTTTGTAGATTCGTCTTCCGTTTGCACTAAATAACGCCTGTTAGAATCGTTCGTCTTAATTGAAAAAGTTCTTTTGGTCATTGTATGAATGTTCTCCATTCCCCGTCTACAGAAATATATCATAATATATAACCAGACAGTGAGTTGCAATTGTACTGGTGTGTTTTTGTCTAACTTACCCATAATAGTGGATATGGTATCTGCTGGTATCTCTGAGTAATGCTGAACAACATTTTTTCCTTCGGACTTCAAGGACTTTATGTATGACTTGTAAACATCTCGCGACTTCGCAAATTCTACATCTTCAGTTAAGTTATACACTTCAGGTTCATGAATACGATCAAGGATACGACTTATCGAATAGCGGATACCATCAAGGCTTTGTTTCATAAAATTTTCTCCATTTGTTTTCTTAAATTTAGAAAAAAAGATGCATAAATTTCATTTAATTCTTGTTTGGTAAGGTTTGTTTTCCAGTGGAGTACTTATTCCTTTTTGTAGTAAAAATTCACGCAAACTTTTCTCGTTTCCCACATCGGTATACTCCGTATTAGTACTATATCTATTCGCAATTATAGTGTTAACGTCTACATTTGCAAACTTTCGTTTAGCCATTGTAAATAACCTATTCTGTCGTTACTATATCGTTACTAAATAAATATGTTATTTTTAAGTTGCCATATCGTTAATAAATCAATGAAAAGTTATTTTTTAATTTATTCACGCAATGTCGTACATATCAGTTTGATCTAATCAATTGACAATACCGTTATAAACTAAGCAAAAGTTTATACTAATTTTAAAATTCTTAATAAAGTAGATTAATACTTCGCCTTCGGCTCATCATTGATTACTTTATTTCGAATTATAAAATTTAGTATAAACTTTTGCTTTGATTACTATAGGTAGGTATATTTCTATAACAACATTAGATTGAGTTTGTGTCTATATTTGATCAAGATGACTTATAAACTGACTTACATAGTTTATTATATATACATATTGTAAAATGTTGCTTCCTCCATAATTAGTGGATATTCATTTTATATTAATCCTGATTACTCCAGTATTATCTTTTGTCTATGCACATTTTCTAGTCTAATGCATTTTCTCAAAAAACATAAAATAGTATAATTAATACAAATATATTTCAATTAAATTATTGAGTTCTAAAATGGATTAAAATATTTTAGTGTGATGATATCTAATACAATTTCAACTGCTGAATTTAAGTTTATATTTTAAAACGTAGGTGTAACATAAAAAAATAAGTTGCGTTTTGAACTATCAGTTAAGTAATCAAATACAAGAATAGAAAAAAATGTTTTAGTATAAAACAGTTGGCTTATAAATTCTGTTAACTAAAAAAGTTGTACAGCATTAGAACTTTTATACGACTTCTTCTTGATGTGACTTAATTTTCTTGCACGAATTTATTTGCATTACAGAAATGTCAATTATACCTTGTTATGCGAATCCTACGCAAAATGAACCAACGACCGAAAAATGTGACAAATTACTCCTCTTTTGCAATTTCTCCAGCTACATTTTACGTAAAAAAATGATTCAATTTAATTGTTAATTTAATTTAATTTTAAATTGTAACCTGCAGATATTAATTAGCACATCAATAACAATATTCATAAACGCACAACCCATAAAATTTCAATTGTCATATTTTATTAAAATTCAAAAGTCGTATTCAGATTTGTTGCGACTTATGGAGATTAAAATGTCATCAATTCTTTGTTTTCTAGTAATGACATTCAAAAACTAAAATTGGAGCAACAAAACAAGCAAACACAAATTAGTGACTTTTTCTCATTTGTATAACTATTTAAGTACACATATAGAGAAAGTAACTGGATAGCCATAATTTAACTAATAATATATTTTTGGTATAGCTAATCTGAAAAAAAACCTAAGCTTCTTCAAAAACTAAAATCTACCACGCGCAATCTACCACTCCCTGGTTATGCGACCGATTTTCTTTGAAATTTTAAAAGTCGTACATATTACAGGGGATTACTACAATATTTTATTTTTATATTAATATTTTCAGTTAAATTGATTTAATAGTTTACTGACTTTTCCAACTTTCAAATGTATCTTCTTTTTATCATGTCGTCTTCTATATATAATATAGGTAATCGTGATATTAAATGCAAAAATCTAAAATTACAAAGTTTTCGTAAATATAAATGTCACATTTTCTTGAATAAAAGCATTAATTAATCAAAAACATAATATGAATTACAAAATCAAAGACTTAACGTTAAATATTCGAATACAGATGTTGTTCCGACTGTTGGATGGAAACTGGTTAATTTGGTTGATTTAATTAGAATATTCCTATAAAGAGCTATTGTCGCTGATCCAGATTCTTCGGTATTTTACATTATTTCATGCTTTCTGGTAGTAATTGCCGTTTTCAAAATTTATTAGGTTGATTAACATATTGATAAATTATTTTGTGTAACATGTTTTGACTGTTTTTTGACATCAAAACATGTATTTTTTGTCTTTTATTATTATTTTTTGCATTTCGACTGAATTCATTTTATTTATTTCTTGTAATGCTTATAATAATGTATAACTTACACTGTTACTAACTAAAATTATTATTATTATTATTATTACTGTTTTAAACCAGCTAACTCTGTTTTTATTGCCAATATATCTGAATATCTGTCTTGAGATCTTTGAGAGTCTTCTCAGCTTTAGTTCTTATTGTAAATTGGTCTTCAATTTTTCTACAGTATAGTCTTGAAGGCTGGTCCTGTATTATTTGTTGTTTCTCATCTTCCAGGGGGGGATCTTGGTGAACCTGGGTATGATATCATTGGGCCGCCAGTTTTCGGTGTCGGCTTGCTTCGCTGCCGCTTCTCCTATATCCCTCCAGCTGGTCTTAAGGCCCGAGTTGCTTCTACGTTTGAGTCTGCGAACGGCAGACTTCCTCATGATGTGTTTAACTGGATTTGATTCGTTGATCTCTTCATCTTGTCGCGAAAGGTGGCACAGGCCGGTAATGTGGTTGCTGGTAGTTTCTTGCTTGGCTTCTTCCGAGAGATCCTCGATTGGAGTGGTTGCCATGCACTTTGGAATGAGCCTTGCTGCATTTCTTTTAGATGCTTCGAGTTTGTCAACGTGGTTTTGGCCGAGGAAGGAACCCCAGACACCGAGGCAGTAGTCTAGGGGGCTCAGGCCTATTACTGATAGATGGTGGCGCATTTCTTACTGCTAAGGCCCCATTACTTACTGAGGAGCTTTTTGATGGTATTAAGGCGATTAGTTTTAACTTTTCTTGATTGAGTCGGAGTGGATAGTAAATCTGATGCCGCCATTGAAAGTAATACACAAGAAAGTAGGGTTGTTCTCGTGTTTGAACTTTTCGTTGCCATAGAAGAGATCAGCTTTGGCTTTACCATTAATTTCTTTCTGGTCGAGGATAGCAACCATGTGGCATGTTTTGCAGGGGCTGAATGACAGTTACTTTCCATTTTTACTCTCCATCTTGAGTTTGTCAAGCATAGTTTGTGTTGTTCGTTTTGCTCTTTTGATGAGTTTGCCGGTTGTGATAGTTGCTGTATCATCAGCGAATAAGGACATGCTGATGTTAGGCCAGTCCGCGTTAATATCGTTGATGAACACCAGCCAACAATTTCCCCTACACATGGTCCACATTTAACAGCAATCAAATATAAAACTGTTCTTTTATACAAATTTCGGCTTTCTGAAATTTAGTGGCCACTACAGATATTGTGCGGCTCCTTTGTGAGTTTGGTTTGCTCCAATCTTTACAGATTGTTTCATGACTAATATGACTATATCTACATAAGTCTAATGCATTTAAAACTTGGAGAATCTAGATGAGGTCTATAGTTTTAAATTCGTTTTTTCATTTGTTAGTCAAGAATGGCCAGAGAAGATACTTTATAAAATATCACTTGGATAGCGTTCACATCTTTTTCCTAACTTAAAAAAAGAAGAAAAACAAACTTATACTTAATTAGAAAAATAAGCAATATGTATTTATATAATTTTTTTAAAGAAAATTAATTAAATTTCATAATAGTTACTGTTCATAATTTTGTTATCCTTTGAGAATTAGTACATCAAATTAATAAGGACAAAAACTCTCGCTTTAAAACTTTAATTAGAAACTATTTTATTTCTGAAAAAGCGCATATTAACTTATTTGTGAAATATATATTTATATAAATACGCAAAACTTTTTTCTAAAACTTACACAGGAATATTATAAAGGTTTTTATAAAATAATCTTTCCATAGAACAATACAACTTTAAATAAAAGTTTAAGTCACTTTATTAAAACAAATACAACAACTCAAAAGGAAGGTCTACAGGAGCAAAAGTGAAAATTTACATTTAGACACATTGAAGAAAAGCATTGTACGCTTTAAAAAGTTAAAAACAGAAAATATTACAATGTCCACTTGTATAAATGGCTTGATTTTAATAATAATCCAGTAAAAATAAAATAACACAGACATTAAATACATTTTTATAAAAATGTCAATCATATTTATAACACGAAATGTAAATGGATCTAATAAAAGTTTAAGTCACTTTGTTAAAACAAATACAACAACTCAAAAGGAAGGTCTACAGGAGCAAAAGTGAAAATTTACATTTAGACACAATGAAGAAAAGCATAGTACGCTTAAAAAAGTTAAAAACGGCAAATATTACAATGTTAGGCTTGATTTTAATAATAATCCGGAAAAATAAAATAACACAGACATTAAATACATTTTTATAAAAATGTCAATCCTATTTATAACACAAAACACACAAAGATAAAACAATTACATGTCTAATATACATAACAAATCATGAATCACGCAATATATAGATATAAATAAAAGCAAAATTTAAAAAAAAATTATGGCATATATATTTCCAAAAAGTAATGAAATACATTATCATTATTGAGTAAAATAACATTAATGAATAAATTATATTGGTCATTATGCATAATATACTGCTTAAAAAAAACACTTGGAATTAAATGACAAAAATATATATATATATTTCATACAATACAATCATAATATGTTAATGCATCATATTAACAACATAACATAACAAAGAAATAGTTTTAGAACATTAATACATTAATACATGTTACTTATATCATATATGAAACACATGACTCCACAAAAGAAATGTTAGGATGTATAATATGCAAAAAAAGATATACAACTAAGACAGACAGTGGTCTTTTTCATTTAATTTCATTATCAAATCGATGCTTTAAACTTCTCATCGCTTTGATTTCTAACAAAATTGCACGAAGTTCGTATGTGGATCAATTTCAACCTTTAGTAGAAATTGAAAATAAATTAATACGTGTTGCGAGGCTTATTCTTATTGCTACTGACGGTCTGTGTGACTCGTGGATTTGTGTCAGTAAATATCGTTTAAAAGATAAAATAACAAGAGGAAAAACGATTAATTTATAGAACCTTTTGTAAAAAGTTATTTTACAAAATTGAATGCCTCATATACCATTTTAATGATTAACATGAACATGAACGAATGCATTTTAATTTGTTTTATAATTTGCATTGTGTAATACTATTAGCTGTTAGAATTTAAACTTTTTATATTTTTAAAGGTTTTTTATTATAACATTTTTAATTTATTCCTATGCAAATAAAATTAAATAAATAAACTGCATATCAAAGATTTTAATAAAGTTTTACATACCAGCCACATAAAGAGGTAGCTTCAGGATAAACGTTTCCGAAAGGTATACAAATTAATTTAACAAGGTTTTAATGAAAAATGTATGCAATCATTTTATTTTAGATTGAAACAATTCTTTAGGAATCTAAATATACTCGTATAAGTACGTATACATATATATGCGCTATAAGAAATATTGTAGCGTAATTGATTCTAGCAATGTTGATTATAGTTCTTAGTAAATGTAGTCAAATAACAAATCATTCCACTACATGTTTTAAGAGTCAAAAATATGTTTTGTCACAAATCTTCATCTTCAATTAGAAATTTATTTTTAAAAGCAAACTATCAAAACTCACTTAGTAAACTGTACCATACCATATATTCACAATTTACACAATTATAACGATACATCTAAATATAAGAGTATAATTCGACGTATTATAAAATACAGCTCATAAAACTTTTTTTACTGCTTTCATATTTTTCAACTTAAAGAAGCGTTTTAATAAAGTTAAAATTTGGATAATTGATCGACATCTTGTGTAGATTTTAGTTCAACAACCTTGGCCGCACTTGTTCTTAATTTGACAGAGGTGGACGCTTCAAACCCTCTTTTCCGACAGAATATCAACCGCAGGACAGCATCTCGGTACTTGGGATCCATAAAGAAATAGACCACGGGATTGATCACCACGTTGATGTATGTGAGGAAGATCGCATAGCCCCGCCAATTCAGCCGTCCGCTCCGTAGCGGAACCTTGAACGCATTTAGTACTTCAACAATCTGAAAGGGCATCCAGGAGATAGCAAAGGCAAAAATAATTAGGGAGGTCACACGAAAAGTCTTATTAATATTGTCAACACGACGTTGTCTCAGCTCCTCATTTGAAACAGCTTTATTCATAGCACGAATAGCCTTGCGAACTGAAATGAACAGGAGAATGTAGAATACAAGCGTCATAGTGAAAGGGGTGTACCAGGCAAGAATGCGGTGAACGATGGCCAAATTTCCATTATGGAACATTGGTGAATCACAGATACCCGCTGGCATAGCCTGATAGTAGCCAATCACAAGGGGCCAGACAATCACCTCGACTACAATGAGAACCATGACGATGGTCCAAAACAGAACAATTACACACCACTCTACCTTGGTGGTAAAATATGCCCTGTGCTTGAGCGGCCAACGAATGGCAATAAAGCGTTCGAGAGCCACAATACTGACGCTATACTTGCTAACGTTTCCCCCAACATAGGCTAAAAGCAAGAAAACTGGGCAGACTGGAGCAGGTAAGATAAAGAAAGAGCCACAAAGGTGCATTGAGGTTTGAATTGGGATGATAAGCGTCGTCATAAGATCAGAAGGAACCATTACGTGGCGTATTATTCGACCGCATGGCAGACTCTGGAGGTCTTTTCGGACAAAGAAGCCAAGGTAGATGAGGATGTTTAGGACTAAAGCGGCTAGAAATGCGGCCCCAAGTACGCAACCTGTGACTATTGTCTCTGTTGGCGTGTAGAGGGTGTGACTTGTGCAACTGATAAATTTGTAAGGTGGGAAGTAACGCAAGTCAAGCAAACGTGTGTTGTTGGCGTCACCCATTTTATTTTGATGTTAGAAAATGATTCTTCAAAGGAGATTATTGTTTTAGAAAATGAGGATAAATACCGCGTTGTTAGCTCTGGCTATTTATATATCTTATTTCTTGTATCTTGAAGCTGCATTTTATATACAATTTTTTTTTGTAAATTTATACTAGATATTATGATAGGCTACGAATTTTTGACAAATAGAGCAAGACGTATGCTCGATACCTAAAGCTACGTACCTCTTTTTAATGGCTTTGCGCGCGGAAGAATACTTATTGCTTTTAAATAATGCTTGTAAATTTTAATAAAAATATAGATAATGAAAACACAATACAAATGTATATATATCAAGCTAATGTTACAAAGATACAAAAAAAGTATAATTACATACATATATGTACATCAATGATAAGCAATAATATCATTTAATTTAATTTAATTAATTTAGATATTATACAATGGTTAATATATTTAACATTCCTTTGTCTTGACGTTTACTCAATTAATTATAACTAATGGTGTAATTATTCCAAAGTAGATTAAAAAGCAAAGAGATATACAAACACATTTAATACATTATATTCTAGTTATTAAATTACAACAATCCGTTAGCTATCTATATCGCTAATTTAAGCTCTGTATATCATTTAACGAGGTAACATATAATATATGCACATGATAATGGATAATAATATACAATGCAATATATAGCCGGTTAAAATTTCGTTTTAATTATTTGAAATATATCTTTAAAATAAGGTAAACATGAATTTTTTATTTTTAACAATATTTATAAATTTGTAAATGCAATTAAGAAATGCCAATATATTTAATATTTAATTTTTTTAATTGAATCTTTATTAGAACATGGTCTACCAGATGCCAAATTTTAACACTTTGTCCAATTATAAATTGCGAAGCAATGGGGAAGAGGGCGGGAAGCATAATCCACTCCAGTTCGGTTTCTGGCTGAGTTAAATTGCCCAGTATATGCAGGGAGTTAATCTTAGTCTCCTTTTCGTAATTTCCAAACATTCCTCTGGAGATTAACTCTTTGTTATTTAAAAATTCTTCATAGTTTAACTCATTATTTAGTTCTTATTAAATGTAAAATTCTACGAAGGAAGCAACCACAGTAGTAGAAGAAGATGTACTCCTGACCACCCTGGCCTCTACCCTCAACCCGAGTTAAATTGAGTGATCACTGAAGTACGTAGGCATATGTGGTGCCCCAAATTCAAAAGTAAAAGTGTATGGGAATTTCAAAAAACCCAACTTCTAGAAACGTTAAAATTTCGTGTATCATTCAAATTAAGAATGAATTTGGTCATAGGTGATTCCTACAAAATAAGGTTTTGTTAAAATTGAGTAGCTTGCCTTTAAAGGTGATCTTGGAATCCCAATTCCGTTCATGTATATCGTTGGTGAAAACACAGGTTTCTGATTTTTCTGTGTTCAGCTTTAGCTTTCTTCCATTTATACGCCAATAGCGATAGTTTCTGAACTAGTGTTACCGCTTTTGTGACTCTCGATGCACCAGATTGCTAAATCGTCAGCAAAGAGGCTGTATTTAACTTTTTAGACGGCATCGTCCGCTAAATCGTTGGTGTAAATCAGGAAAATAACTGGAGAGAAAATTGAACCCTGCGGGAAGCATTGCTGAAATGTTCTGCATTTGTTATTGATGTCTTCAAATTGACTCTTTTTTTCTATACCACAGAAAGTTTTCTATCAGGATAAAATATCGCGCAACGTTCTTTCCTAAATCTTACAAAATATTATGTAAACCAAGTTAGCAGTACTACATAAGTATATAGGCATATATTTGTTTCGGAAAATATATTACATATATTAATTACTAATTTATATGGCTAATAATAATAATAATCTCCTAGGATAATTATATCAGATGTTTTGTTTAGAGATTCTATGAAAAGATTCAATTCTTCAACATATTTGTATTATTATATAAAGTACTTATATTAAGTAAAATTATCGATATTTCATTATGGAGAAGATTTAAGTTTATTATTTTAATGAGAAAAAGAAAAGCCAAGACATATTGGTACATAATATTTTAATAAAAATTCGACATGTTTCGAATCAACATGCTTCATCATCAGGAAAACAATTTAAAAAAAGAGCGCTAAATGTAAATAAACGTTATTAAAACAAT
>JAYRBW010087360.1:0-22119 GCA_036023295.1 Invenusta paracnida
ATAAAATAGCATATATAGTATTAAGATAAAATAATAGGTATACAACAAAAAACTATGATATTATTATTAGCCAAAAAGGGCAAAAAGTGTGTTAGCTCATATCATAAAAGAATTGAAATAAGCGTAGGAAATGTGTTAGCTCTTTAAAAATATATTTGACTTGAGCTAACTATGTTTTTTTAATATTAAAGCTAAATTAGTTTTACCATGACGATACCTTTATGTTATAAAAATCAAATGTTACAAATAAGTAGGTAAATGGATAGGTGCCTATAATAAACAACAAATTAAATTTTGTATTACCTGAGTAGGTATCTCTACGAATTGTACCATAGTTTTTCTAAACAGCTCAAGACAGATATTGGTTAATTACTATAAGACACGCAAATTGATACCTTTAATTTATTAGATAACAAATTTAATTAAATGCAGTTCTAAATTACCTTCTAAAAAACTTGACAATATTTATAAAAAAATAGTTAGCTCAAGACAAAAATTTTTAAAGAGCTAACACATTTTACGCTTATTTCAATTCTTTATGATATGAGCTAACACACTTTTGCTATTTTTTGCTAATAATAATAATATAAAATATAATAATAATAATATTAGCAATAACATAAAATGGATGGAAATGTCTGAGCGTACAGCACATTCTTATACTGCTTCCAATGTTGTTTAATGCTGTGTGGGTAATAGGTCGTTATTACACGAGGAATATATAAAACATAACATTAAATAAAGTACAGTACAAATTAGCGTAATTATTTTTCAATTTGATCAATATATTATTCCAGTTAATTGCATAATAGGGTCACGCGATGTGATATAATAGATTTAGTTAAAATATTTACGTATTATAGATTCCGAAAATATAAATTTTAATTTTTAAAGAAATTTGCAAGTTATTATCACAGTGGGATTATGCAATCCCTTGAATAGTATATATTTATGCATTTTATTTTTCCTAAATATATTGAATAGGTACTGTGTTCTTGCGAAAGAAAATACAAAAAATATAAATATAAACTGTTAGAGAGACTCACTGAAAACGATTCTTTTATCCAAATTCATGAGAATCAGTGCCGTTAAGTTTGACTTCACTGTAGGATCATTCTTCGAGTCATAGAAAATGTTTTCAGTTCTCAATTCCTGAGATCCTCCTGAGAGATTGCCAATTACTAAGGGATAAAAGATCTGTAATCGACAGCTCAGACTCGCTCTGCTCAATTTATCCAGCATCTCTGCATCTCTCTCGTCATTGTCAGTGGCGATTTGAAGTAGGGTAACTTCCTGATTGTTTCACGGAAGCAATGAAAGGTGAAACGTAACTGTGATTTACTTCATGTCCTTATGAAAATAGTTGTAGGCCCGGATTCATTAGGTCTCTTTACAATTGGTTTAAATTTAATTTAGATTTCGAAGGAACTTGTGAAGGGATAAAATCAATTTCTTAACTGTTTACAGCTTAGAGTAATAGAGTAATATAATTTACAGCATCTATGATTTATAGTTTGAAATTTCAAACTCGAGCTCTACTTTTACATGTCGAGCACTACCTTTACATGTCGAGTTCTACCTTTACCGTCGAGCTCTACCTTTACATGTCGAGCTCTACCTTTAAACGCTGAGATATAACTTTAAATGATTTAACCCTTTTGTCCACCATAACTGTATAACCTAAATTGTCCTATATGTAAAGACCAGGAGAGACAAATCAGTGTATAGAAGGTTGACTAATATCTTAACTCTTGTCTTATATTATCTACTGGCAAATATGTACATTTTTAAAGAGTTATCTAATTCATTCATCCGCGTAATGCCAATAAACTATTTCAATTTTCAGTAGCATGAATATTTCCATATTAATAGAAATGTTAACAAAGTATAACTAAGAATGTTGCTATATTATTACATTATGTGAAATAAGTATGGTATTAATGTAGAAGAGTGTTATCGGGAAAACTGATCAAGAACTATACTTGTAGAGAATTTGTACAAACTGATTGTTATGGAGTTTTTAGAATTTTTGCTATGTCTATATAATATTTGCAGCTTTCTTCAAAAGAATGATAATATGATAATAGTTATACGTTGTTATGGTTAACAATATGAAGTATTTTTAAACAAAGTTTTCTAATTAAAATCCGATTGTTGTAAATATTCTCTGAACTTCTTTATTTGTTTGATTTATTATTATTAGTCTCTTTTTCCGATATTTTTTAATCTTTAAGAATTACGAATCCAAACAAAGTTTTCATAAATTAACTAGTCAAGATGAACATTTTACGATTGCAAGAATATCGTTCGAAGTAGCGTATGCTCAATATCACTTCATATATAGACACTAAGCTTTCTAAAATTAGCCAAAATGATGAAAATGATCGTGTCAAACCACATAATATTATATTAAATTTTTCGAATATTATCAAGTCTTTTTAAATAATTGTCTTCTTCTGTGTGAATAAATTTGTTTAAATTGAAATTATTCATTATTTGTATCATAAAAAAGATAGTTTCGATACGTTTAGAAATGAATATTTTTCAAAAATTTCGAAAAAACAATTATTGTTAAGCATGTTTTGAAACAATCTCATGAAATGTATCCAATTTTTTAATAAAATATATATTTGTATTTATTTTTTTCTTAAAATGCATCAGAATGTTTCTTTTGTGCATATCACGGAAATTCAACTTCTAAAACATATATAATAATATAATCCATCTTCCAGCTTTTAAAGTGTCCAATTACACTTAAATCACGAAAAACTTCATTTTTTAGGGCAACTTAATGTGCAAAAATGTTCTAATGTTTTCGAGACATTTTCGAGACATATTCCCTATTCAACTTCTGAGGCTTTTAGAATCACGATAGCTTCGTGTTGAGTTATTTAAGTCTTTAGATGCCTTTGGAGTTGGATTTTAAAACTACATACTTCATTCTTCGACCAATTTAAATCAAATTCTCGATTGTTTCCCTTTTCTCGATTGTTTAATGCAGTATTTAGAAATCTAGTGAAATACTTGCCAAGCAAAGACCTTTGAGATCGACTTGTTGTTTTGAACTTAGTATATACAAAAATATATCTTCCTTATTCAAATGTATGTAATCTACTAATACTTATACGACGTCGGCTAGCGGTCACATGTCTTTTTAAATGACTGCACACAGCCCATGGAGAAACAGAGAAGACTCACGGTTCCATTGTCGGGATCAAATAAGAAGTATTCCAAATCATTCTCAGACAGCGGTACTCCCTCAAGTTCCCAGAATTGGACGTAAGGCATGCCCTCTTGGGTGTATGGCGCGGTGTTTATCAGACAAGTGAACTTGTGTTGGTGTGTACTCAGACAGTTGGTCACACAATCTTGGGGCTCGATTATCACCCGGGGCCTTTCTGCATGATATGGGAAGGTAATATTCACACAATTACACGCAGTTAAGAATGAAAATTTTATTTTCTTTGAAGTTGTAGGATATTTCAAGGAAAATGGTGGCCTATATAACGACTCTTACGTATTTCTAAATGATAATGATTATATATGACATTTGATAATTGTCGAGAAATAAATACGAAGTTCAAAATGAAAATGAAAATGAAAATGAAAATATCAATTTTAACACTGAATAAGAGATTGTGAACAATAGAATCAACTAAATAAGACATTCAAAATAAGTGAACAGCAAAATTGTGCCGCACGATTTTAGTGGATATCTTTAAAATCTTATAAATTGTCCTTAGTTTTGCTTGACTTTGTGTAAGGATCATAATTTATAACGCAGCCTAACGGCAGCGTCATGACATCTACTCTTTCTGTTGGTTAGTATAATATACAGAAATACTACTGAGGATGATTCAAAAGTCGCTCAACAATGTGAATTTGGTCTCGCTCATGGAATAATTGGTTCGTTTTTGAAGATATCGTTACTGATCAGGCTCTATTTGTAAATGTTAAAGCTTGAAATGATTCCAGTTGTTCAGGCAAACATTTATACTATTTCAGACATAAACAAGATGGTTCGTGAGCACTTGCAACAATGATCTACACTCAAGTGAGAACAAACTTGAAGGGCCGGCTTCGTCTTTTCATTTAAAAATGTTGTACTTTATGAATCAAAAATTAAGTTATCAAAATATTCCGAGATCTAGAAACAACAAGAAGAAAGTAGACTGAACTTTCAACCAACAATGGAAGGTTATACATTTATTGTTTTAGTCTCGATATTAGATAACATTAAATACAAATTAAAACATTTAATCGTAGATAAAATGTTTTATTAAGAATATTTTCTTTTTACAATTTGTGGTGAGAATTTGTCAAATCTTGGAGCAATGACATTTTTGTTCACCCTCTTGAAATACTGAAATCTACAACTTCTTTAATATACTGTTTAAATTACTTCTTTAATTTATATTATTCTTAAACGCCTGAAAATGTTCTTTTTAATTGCACATGTTATTTTACATGTTCTTTGAGAAAATGTTGTGTGATCTCTAGATTTTAAGAAAAGCTTTATGTTTAATGATTTATATACTTTTTATTAAACTCCATTTCGATATTTTACTTTGGAGATTAAAATTGAACAAAGTATACTGTGAAAAAGATTTCAAAACTGTTGTTTCAAAGACCCTTTAGATTTATACAACGGCTTTGACAACTAAGAGTGATTAGAAAATCAAGTTGCTCTACTGGAGATCAAAAGGAAGATAGCTCACCCATAACCTGAATGCGAGTCTTGCTTCTTATCTCGCCAAAGTCGTTCACGGCCCGACATGTAACTGTATGCGAGTGGCAGATGTCGATTGATTTCACCTTGTAGTCGAGCATTAAACTGTTATCTTTGGGTGGGTTCGGCGTGACATATACGAGCATATTTCTGAAGATAACGTTGTCGATGCTTTCCATGTTGACTGGGTTCGACCCATTGAGCGACAAGCGGTATCCGTTGATGTAGATTTCCTTAATGGAAAAAAATCAATGAAAAAAAGTTATTTAATTAATGAAATACTTTGTAAGTTAGATGTAATAATAGTAGACCTCTTAAAACTACACTGCGGTAATTCACAATACACAGGTGAATTATAGTGAATTATATTTAGCTGTATTGTTCTACATTTCAGTATGTATTTCAGCTTTACTCTGTTCTGTGGTGATGTTCGATGGATTTGAAGGTGGAATCAATATATATATATGAATTAAAAATAATTAATCTTTAAGAAATACAACACATATTTGCTAAAAAGAGTATCTAAATGTTTGCGAACATCACCAAAATGCAAAACAGTACTCTTTGGAAAGAAAACTGGTTTCACCTTATATCTAGATCTACAAATAGCACAATGCTTACAATTAAGGTTACAATTGAAACAAGAACATTGAAAGGAATATATTTTTCAGTTAATATTTTTCATTAGCCGGACAATAAAAAGTACTCAGATATTTATTGATTGTATATACATTGTATATATTGATTAATTTCAATGATAAAGTTACTAAAACTACAAAGTGCATGAATGAATGGAGAAAAAAGCAATTACGAGCATTCGAGATAAGATGAAATGAGATAATAAATTATATTTGTAAATTAATCTAAAATAAAATATGACAATAGAACACAACTTTAGAACAATGCATTTATTACTTTTGCATTTGAGTCATTGAAGCACTTTACCTTGCGACCAGTTGTGAAGGTACAGGGAATTAACACATCTCGTCCCTTTATCGTATAAAGTTTATCTCGTAAACGCTGATGATTGACCAATTGCGGTGGTCCACGAACCTTCACATGATAGACAATGGTTAGATTGGAGTCTGCATTACTCAAAGTCAAGGTGTAGTTCCCTGGATCAGATAGACAATAGAGATCATTAGTCAGAAGAACGGTAGACAATATAGGTTGCTGTATGGACATAGATATCGGGTCAATAAGTTTGTCCTGATCGGAATCTTAATATACAATTGATCAATAGTTCTGATTTAATTAAAAGGGTGGAATCATACTATGTATATAACTAACTACATTTGTACCAGCGCGTTAGTTGACTCTAGCCTCCTACTTTAATTTGTGTTAATTTGTTGTCAGCCAATGAAAATGTAATATTTTCCGAGAAAAGGAATTATCGAATCTGTCATGTATATACGCTAGACTAACGTTTTTAATGTTTGTCTTTGTCTTTATATTAATAATTTTCTTATTAAAATATTCATATTAGAATTCACTGGCGAAATATAAATGAACATATGTAAACTTTTTATACAAATTTTTGATAATATCAAATTTTTATTTTATTTTATATAGCATGTTTCAGGTTTTCACTATATTCACATAAACAGTATTCAATTAAAATAAACATGCTCAAATAAGATATTAAGTATTTATATATACAGAGTAATTATATAAATGACATCAATTACAACAAGGTACGTATAACACCCCGATGCAGTATATCCAGATGGTTATGCGAATCTGAAAAGAAAGCCAAACCTCACATTACCCCGGAAGTCCAAAAGCTAATCATGAAACGTATAATGGAACATAGAAAACAACATCAGAAAAACAACAAGAGAAAAGAATGATCGGACGTGTGTTGGTGTGTGTGTGTGTGGAGATTCACGACAAAATGAATATTGCGAAAGAAGAACAGTGGACGGAGTACATACAGAGTGTAGAACATGGTGATGATGTGAGCAAAACATGGAAGATAATAACACCAATTTCGGGTACGCATGATATCAATTGTCTGAACGAGGCTATGATCAACAATGGAAGGACTATTACATGTAACAAACGTAAAAGTGTAGATTTTCAAAAAAAGCTATGCAGGAGAGTAGTCAGCTGTTTGAAATTCTCCCAGCACGAAAGAGCAAGGATTAGATTGTATAAAACCCTCCACTATCAACTTATCAACAATCAAGCCCTCTGTGTCAGGATTTCACCATGCAGGATCTCGAAATGGCGATCAATCGAATGAAGGCATGTGGCACCATAAGTCCTGATAAAATTCACCCTATTCATCATTCTCCTAGGTCCCTTCGCAAGAGTCGCTCTCCTCAAGATCTTTAACTTATACTTCAACCTTGAAACGTGAATTTCTCACAAGACCCACAGTATTCTCCTTAGTTTAAAGTCTTAGTTTTCGAATTTAGTAGTTTCTGTATATTCGACACCCCATCTAATTTGCATATTTACATATCTTAATTGTATGAGAAGTTGTCTATCATTGTAGACTCTGAGTTGTAAGAGGTTCAGTGTTTCGCTGTGTATTTAGTACTAACAATAGTAGGAGTGTACTAGGAGTGTACACCCTGCCACTATAGCTTATAATATATACTGTGCGATGTATAAGTCATCGTCTTTAAATGGAAGTTTTTCTTATTAACGAGCACATAGTGCCAGAAGCTAAATATA
Organism: Invenusta paracnida; assembly: GCA_036023295.1. NCBI lineage: Eukaryota > Metazoa > Platyhelminthes > Proseriata > Coelogynoporidae > Invenusta > Invenusta paracnida. Next base: position 7,412 of record JAYRBW010087360.1, read on the forward strand.
TTTGAAATTCGTGAAATTGAACAAAAGTAGTTGAGAAAAGAATAACAAACATATAGGATTGACTAATTTACAAAAAATTTCATAATAACTGTTCAAGATGTCCACAATTCTGTTGCAAACTGAAACTCGTTCCCTGAATTGCTTGAATATTACAGTTGCGCACCACTTATTCATTGCTGTTTGGCAATTCATGTGATAGCTTCTTGAAGTTCGTTGCTGTTTGGCAATTCATGTGATAGCTTCTTTAAGTTCGTTGCTGTTTGCAGATTGCATAAACTCGGTCTTTAATATGGTTCAATATATTCAAAAAGCGGGTATTGTCAAGTCGGGAGATTCTGGAGTCCTTTTCGAAGAATCTTTTGCTGAAGGAAATGTTGATCCAGCCATTCTCGTGCTATAATTATGAAGTGCAGCTGTGTACCATCATGCTGTTATCATTGTTGATTGCCATTTCAAATGAAAGGTAGATGACACCCACATTTTGTTCAATGTTTTACGACTGATGCAAAAGGTGATGTCAAGAGCATAGGAAACAACTGATAAACAGTCAAACCAGGTGATCTCTGCTTACAGGCATCACTCGATGTTCATTCTCTGAGGCATAATAAAAGAAATTGCGCTTTCGCTTGTCATTAAAATTAATTCTGCAATTATAAATTCGAAATAACCTGCTTCAGCCATAATTTAAAGCGCACAGTATCAGTCGTAGAATGCATTAACAGTCAAATTACAATTAAAATTTCATTTATATATATATTACAAATAAAATGTTATATTTCATTACACACCGAAAGACGCCACTTTAACGTAGAGACGAATATACCTATAATATGCCCGCAATTTGCATAAATATACTCGTATACCTAGCACCTGTTCAATACGCAGGCTTGTAATCGAAGATACCAAAAGATGCTGTATACATAGATTTAGAGACGATGACTTATCACTCTTACGGTGTAACACGCGGTATAATATATAGCCTGTTGTAAAAATTCCCCTGTTTAGTGCAGTCCTGAGTTCACCTTCTAAAACTATAAATTATTGTGCGGTTTCACTCAGCCAATGAGAAATTGAGTTTTGCCGAGCCAAATGAAAATATCAAACACGTTTAATATCCAGATTCGATTCGTCGAACTAGTTCGATAGCGTAGACGGGCAATTTGGCACGATGATATAAAAAAATAAAAAAATGAATTATGATAGACATGGCTTAAAGGACAAAATAGACTCTAATTTGACATATTTTTTCACTCTACACGGCTGCTTTTGAAAGACATAATAGCTAACCTTCTCATAAATTGTTCTAACTGTAACAATTCTGATACATATATGCTACACATAAAACAGAATAACTTGTCACCTGCGTCCTTTTGGCTGATATGATGGGAAAGATCGCAGTAGAAGGGGAATATGGTTCCCCCGGTATCCGAGGAATCGGATTGGTCAGGAAAACCTGTGTACTCGGGGCTGAACTGCCATTTGGCCTTGAGAGTATCCACATCGCCTGTTACTAAAGGTCTCAAGACCACGCCCATCTAAGTAGATTTGAATATGCAGCTATCGATTATATGTATAATGAGGATAGTTATCTTGTAATATTTTGACAATATATTTTGAATATTTAAAATAGTTGTTTATATAGAATAGAATCTTTTGGATTTTGCCATTTGGCTTACACATTTAATACAATTTGCTAGTAGTATATTGACAACATTTTAGTCAGCTGAAATATTGACGATGGTTTTAAGCTGAATTTTTGCATTATTTGAAGGATTAGTTTGATTTATATCATTATTATAATATATATTTTATATATATATATAATTTACTATTATTTTGAATTATATAACAAATGATTATATTTTTATATATTTCGTGGTATTTTTCGATTATGAAACAACATTATTTGATTATTAACTATATATTTTAGGAAAAAAGCTTACAATCTAACCGAAATCAACTTCTATTGAACTTTCCCATTAAGCTGTACTTATTTTAGTTCAATATTTTATGCATTTTGTGCTTATAAATCTGTATGCTAAAGTATATTTAGGAAATATATGATTAAAAACTGTTTATTTAAAAAATAGCATTAATGAATAATTGATGCTACACACTTATAGCATATAGAATATTTCCCATCGAATTTTATTTGTATCAATATAAAGAATAGTGGGATTTTCAACATTTGTTAAAATTTTGGTCTAGAACGCGGAAATATTTTCAAAGATGTTTTATCCAAAATATTTATTTTTTATCAAAAATTAATTATAGACTATGAAATTTCAAATAACTAAAACCTATACTTGCATAAATTTTCCATAAATCAATCAGGAATAAGTATATGATATTAAACATAAAAATCTATTATAAAAATCACTTTCAAACTTATAATTTAATGTAGTTAACGTATTTTTCATACAAAAATCTATATTAAAAAATTTTCAACAAAATAAAATATTATCATTGTTTTAGTGAAAGAAATTCAGAAATATTATTTTGCTTCAGTCACAATATCTTTTAATCATTTCTGTTTTGAAGATATTGGTTTAAAATTTCTTGCTACACGAAAAAAGAACCGATTGAAATTATCAACGGTCTCGTGATTTCAACAGCTACTACCATAGAGATAAGATACTTAACTCATAGTTCTATGACTACGACGTATTGATGTAATATTAATTACACTCACCGAACCCTTGAGAAGATAAACAAATGAAACGACTGGTGTGATTGGTGTGATCTGATTGGCTGTCGGTTTAGTGAAGTAGTCGAATCGGAGTGGATAGTACTGGTCGGAGTCTATGTGTCTTGGGCCAAAGTAGTGTTTCACAGTGTATTTCTTGTTTCCTTCTTGAGGGATAACACAAGCCAGTGAAAAGTAGTAGAGAGTATTCCTTAGACGGGTGATGATCAGAGTGCCTGTGATAAAAGAAGGAAAAGTGCCGGGTGATATTTTGTTTACCTTCCCATATCTCCAGTGCCCCGCGTCGCATTTACATGAATAATTTCCATCGCTTTTTGGGTACATAGATATTGAAATATAATGAAACTCTTATGAAAATTCATCATTAGTAATGATCTAATAACGGAAGTCTTTCTGCAAAACCTTTGTTTTGAAGTGGAAAACAGCTTCAATGGTTCACTGACCCCATTCCTAGGTTTCAGAGTAAGGGTGTTACATTTTAGAATTGATTTTTTTTTTCTCATAGTTTTAAATAAATAAGGCAATGTTATAGTTCGTGTCTACACTAATACTTAACAAACACGATTGGAGTTTACGCTTATAAAATAACAATTTAGACAGCGTTTACACAAAATTCTAATATATACCTATACATATTCTGATACTAAGTATCTCAAAGCTACTCAAAGCATTTCGGGTTTTAATCTTGAGAGTAGGTACACTAATCAAAATGCATTATATTTTATACATTTAAAATATTGATATATTTTTAATTGACAATAATATTTAACTTTTCTCATAAGTTATAATTCTTATATTAAGCATTTTTAAAATCTTATGCAGCAGTTACTCATTTAAAAAATGTAAATTTAAAGTTTCAGAAGAAAAGGTTTTTACCTACAATGTTGTCACGTGATTTGACGTCTGGTAATGATTGAAATTTTCATGGACGAATTCCACCAATGACGATGCACGTATTTCTGCATACTTTTAAGTATCTATTTATGCCTTATCTCTACATGAGATAGTTAAAATGTTAAATTTTCTTTTCAACAATAAATTATTAAATTCTAACTTATACTCAAGAATTTGAAACACGTGCATTGATGAATGAATACAAGCAGACATTTAATAAGAAAACAGTATTTTCTCAGTTACTAACCGTTGCTAAGAACGATGTAAGAAAATCCAAGTTTGTCAACAGTGTCCCCGGCATTGCTCTCAGCTCGAACTACTTTGTCACACTGGTCGGGCGACATAGTCGAGTTCTCCGACTCAAAGATGCACATGTGCCATTCGACAGCGCTGGTGATGAGAGGTGCAATCACGGCCGGTATCTCCTCTAAGTAGGCGTCTTCTTCACTTAGACTCCCACAGTCAAAGACAATGGGAAGGTCCATGGCTGAAATGACCTCGGCGTTCTCCTCCGCCGGAGCCGTTGTTCCGTCGGCAAGTCGGGATGGCAGCATACCTGAAGGGTGTTTGAATGGGAGATAATCCACTGAACCCTGTCGAATGGTTCACTGGCCCAACTTCGGTGAAAGTGTGTATGTATCAATGAGAGGTTGAAATATCTTGAATTTATTTCAATGAAATTTATTTTAACATTTTTTTTCAATGAAACAGTCACAGCCGCTTTACGGCCGCTTGATTAAAGTCAAATTCTGAGTATACTTGTAATATACGTTCAAGTTGATCTGTTTTGTATAGAGAATTCTGTTTATTGTGCAATCTACAAACGTTTTGGGCTGAATTTTATGCCATCTAAACTTTTAATAAATTAGAGATGTTATTTTTATATAAGTTGAGAAATGTGGTTTAGTTTGGACTTTTGTAGCTCTTACTAAAACTTTTATTAGGCTAAATTTGGAATCATGGTACTATTGGGATAAGGACTATCGGTATAAGGACTAAAAAAGCATGTTGTGAAACCGTTTGATTTCTCGATTTCGCTTCCATTAAAATGTGTTCTTTTGTAAAGATCTTAATACCATAGCAATCGCCAGATAAATAATTCAATACACACATTTACACTGATATATTGTGCAATGTTGAAAATATCTAGTTGCAGATACTTAACACAATTTTAACACGAATAAGCAATACGCATTTAAATAGAATATTCGAACATAATTTGTGCTTGTTGAAATATTGATTTATTTTTATTATTAATGCAGACGAAGCTATACTGGTAAAATAAACATGAGGCGAAATTTTGGTTAATGTGACCGTTAATGTAAACAAACTCAGAAATGGTGTGATACAAATTAATATGTCATATTATTTAGTATCATGTTCGCAGTGAACTCACTCTTTGTGTAATATCCAATATCGAGAATTTCGATGTAGTTTGAGGAAATAATTCGGTATAAATTGTGCAGCTTACAAGAGTAGAAGCCAGATTTATTTTGGTCCATGTATTCAAAGCGAGATTTCAGGACCATACCTATCAAGAGAAAGACAGTAAAAATGTATCAAAATATCTGTCAATGACAAGGATTATATTGCATTATGCAAGACTATACAAATGTCACTAATCTCAAGACTATTTTATATTATAAATAGCCAAACATTATTTATTTTAAAATTAACTAAATAATATTCCCCCAAACATCTTTTGAAAATGCCATAGCTACCATCACTATGGTGTCCGAAGAAAAAATAACTTTTATCAAGAACATTTAAATTTAAGTCCTTTAAATCACTTTTTAAAGCATAAATAAAAAGAGTGAAAACCTAAAATATTTTTATTTTCTGTACCGCAAGACTATTGAAGTCATCTTCCTCAATCATCATCATGGATGTGGAATACCAATTGAAATATCAATTTCTCAAAAAGTAAGGCACAAAAAAAATTATTCTAAACATCGATCTCCTTTAATTTACCGACTGTTAGTATTCTTACCGTAATGAACGTCATAATGGTCTACAATGAATTTGGCTCCATTCTTGAATTCAATAACTTGTTGGTATTCATTCACCAGAATACAATCATCTTCAAGGTTGATGTCTTTGGTATCCGACTGAATTGGAACGTGAAAATAAGTACTGATCAATTATGTATATTAGATAAATCTGTCTTGACTTATAATTGATGTTCGCCCTGAATTACGAGTCCGTTGGATATTTATTATAGCCTAGAAATTTGATTATAATTTATTAAGTATGAAGTTTATTGAGGTTAGAAATGAATATCTATCAACCACTTCAAAATTACATTCAAATTATTAATTTTTGCATCAATAAAATATGTTTAGATTCAAGTAAACATTATTTTATTTATTTTTAATTTATCAATGCGTTTAACAATATATAAGTTTAATTTTATTCATACTATTATATAATATTTTATATATTACTAAATTTAATGATGTTTTTTTCTGTACAATGAAGGAGTCACTTCAATTCAACAATTTGACTGAGTAAGCGCATTATTTGTTGACCAAGGCACAGAAAACTGGTTCAGTTAAGGACGGACCTCGCTCTGGATGCATATATTTGCTTTCGCAAGACAATAGAGCATTTTAAATGTGATTCTTGGTGACAGGAACCCATCGAACAACACAACATTCGTTTGTCACGGCCGAGTATGAAAGCTATTATTAACTAAAAATCTTTACGAAATAAGTTATAATGAACATAAAAGCATCATTTTTGGACGATGGGAGAGGAGTCAAATTTCCTGATTATATTTGTATCGTCTTATACCTTAGAAAAGCAAGCAATGGATCAGAAGCAATATTGCAAATTGAAATCATTAAGCGATAAGCTGGAGTGTTTTTATAGACACAGGATTCGCACCATCTTTCGTAGAAAAATTGATATGTTGACATCTGTTACCAAATATAACTACAACTACAAATAAATTGTTTTCATTGAAAATTAGATTAAGATCAAATCATCATCAAATAAGTCTCCCAAATTAAAACATAAGAACCCCTGTGTGATATTACTTCAAAACAGTTCGTATTTAAAAATAAAAATACTTTGTTAGAATGTTAGTTAAACTTGATTAATTTTTACTTGTAATACATTTATATTAAAGAAGAATAGAAAAAGGGGTGAAATTTAGTATATAATTAAGCAAACTAGAAATACGTGGGTGGTTCTTCAATAAGCTATTGAACTTATCGATAATTTATTGAAGTCATCTCGTATAAAGTGCAGTGACTTCATACTACTATTGGAAATTACAAGTAGCACGAGGAGAGCTGGACACCGCGTTGTTTGGAGTTTGTGGGATCTCTTTCAGCAGCCCACAACTCTCGTAATACTGTTAACTGTAATACCAGAATACCACTAATTTATGGCAATATGTGTCTTAGAAGACCATATTTACATAATATACTGTCTAAATACCAAATTGTAGTTGATAAACAAACAGAACAACTGAACTTGCAGTTAGCTACAGAAGCCGGCACCGTTGTGTGACTCTGACAATTAATACAGAAAAATAGAATAAGCCGGAAATGTTGAATATAATTATGAAAACTATAGATATAAAGTGGTGGTTCCATGCTACTATTGGAAATGAATGCTAGTAATTCATAACAGAAGTATCAAACCATCACTTTATATCTTGTACATCTTGACTTTAGCTACTACGAACAATCCACTCCTGTTTTTCAGGTCTTTTTTCACTGTTTCGTTAGCTTCTTGATCTTTTACTTTGTTGCCTTTGAAGCTACATTGACTGGGAATCCAGCATTTATTCAGTGTTTTGTTTTGGTTGATTATTTTAGCTAACTTGGTTTGAATATTTTGAAGGATATTGCTTTTTCCTTAAAGTTGAGCTAGCGAGGAGATTCTAGATAGGATTTTCCATCGGTGAGAAAAGTTCTTTCTGCCAGGAACATGGGTTTCTATGATCCATCTTAGAACATTTCTAAGGGCGTACAGTTCTGTTTGGTAAGACAAACACACTATTCTTTCTTCCTCCTTGATGGTTTCAATGATATCAAAAGAGTTGCCAGTTTGTTTGAAAAACACCGCGGCTGCTCTTCCATTTTTATTACGTTTTTATCACCGATCCGTCAGTGTAAATAACAACATCATTTCTGTATTGCTTGACTTTCTTTTCGCTTAAATGGATATCGCTTGAAGTATTTGTTTGTCTTCTGTGTCTATATCGATGTTTTCACAATCCTTTTTGGTAACAGTTTAGAGAGTTATTCGCAATCTTACTTTACACAATTTTTTTCAGTTTTAGTTGCTGGTTTTCTCCATTTTATTCTTCTTGGATCTTTTCTTCCATAGTATTGTTAGTTAGCTATCTCTTTCCTCCTAGGAAACCTTATATATAACATAAAATAATATTATGTAGCATGCTTGCACACAGCAATAACTACGCAATTATGCTTATTGCTTTGTCAAAGACAAGACTGTATACATTCTTGTATTACTTTTGCTACATTCCCAAATGTACCCAGTTTAAGTCAGTGTGTTTACAAATACATATATCTATAGAGAGAGAGAAAGAGAGAGAGTGGGAGAGAGAGAGAGAGATCTTTTTAAAGCAGAGTTTAACATGGTCTATCATCGATGTTTTGGAAAGACATATATGAAATACTACTGAAAGTTTACTTATTTAAGAACAGTTAGCTGGTTAGAACAGTTAGTAAGAACAGTTAGCTAGCCCTTAGATATTGCCCTTCAAGTTATGTATATATAAATAGTTTTAGATCAAATCAATTGAGTAATTCAATCAAGACTTTGGGACAACAAAACTGACTTGGAAACAAAATTTTAATTCCTCGATTTCAATCCGCTGTGAGTCTAAAAGACAGTTGATGATGATCTCGGGGATCGTGAGGGAATTGCCCAGACTTTGGTGGATTCGAACTGTTGATTGACGGGGTCTCGATGCGTAGACAGTTACTCGGGGCTGAGTGTCGTCGAGATCCACATACTCCCAGGGTACGTTGGACCTTGGGTCTTCCAGGAAGGTCATTTCTGGATGGGAGCACTGCCCTGGTGATCGATGAATAGTTGTCAAGAGTGCGAGAGAGGGAAAGAGATGTTCAGGTTAGGAGCAATGAAAGATAGCATTTATTTGGAAAACATTTCGTTACGAAGCAACCTATTCAACTGAGTCGGATATTATTTTAGATTGTGAATATTCAGAGATAAGGTAACTCTCGACAAATCGGTAAAATATTCGCCACAAACGAATAGACTGTTCGTCAGTGAAAATTTGTTCAACTTAATTCAATTTAACAACATCTTTGTAGTTGTTCTACTTTTATCTTTTGTCTTATAAGTACTATTATTAGTTAATAGATAATTATTTTTACAGTATGTTTACTATTTCAAAGTGTAATCTTTCTTATTGACCGGTACTCTTTAAGCGAATTTTTACAGAAATCAAATTTAATAGTAAGAAATGTCATTGTTTTGTAAAATAATTAATGAAATAGAACAGTAATATAATTAAAATAACATGTAAAATCATAATTTAGTTAGTTAATCTTTGTTATAAAGAATATTTATTGGATAAACTGATAAATATGTAACAAAATTAGTTTTATTGGTACGAATATTCATTTCATAGCAGGCACATTAAGATAACATTTATTTTTCAATGAATTCAATATAAAATTTAGTTTTAGTTTTTTAATATAAACACAGATAAAAAATTCCCCTTACGGGTTAAATAATAAATAATGCACATTTGATTTTAAAAGATATATCGGATACTATGGCACTTATTAACTTTAACATCAAATTCATAATTGGCCGTTTTAATACGACTGAATGATAAAAGTACAAAATCTATGAACATGGACCATAGACAAGAAAATTTTAATAAGTCTTCCCTATGTTTACTAACCATAATTCATCATTAAAAGTATTGTCAAGGTCAGTGAACTCCACCAAATGTGGGTCATCATCTGCAACAAAAACGGAAAATGAAAACTATATCGATTAAAACTATTTTCATTACATTTGGCAGTATTTCTATTCATTATGGTTAAATATAAAATTAAAATAATTATTTGTGTGTTCCAATTAATTGTTATACTAAACAATGTTCGATCAAACTGAATTTTTGTATCATTTGATGTTATGAAACTCGGACATGCAATGACCTTAATTGGTTACTGATATTTTAGAAATAATTGTTAGTAATTATAATGTATGTATATATATATATGTATATCTTACTTATTATTTATTTCATACAGAAAGCATTTAAAAGGAAAAATTGTTTGAACTACTAATTGTAGGCATAGTAACTACACAAAAAGAGGAAAACTGTTTCATTTGAATTATGATCTTCTTTGGTTAAGTAATCACGCCTAATTAAATACCCTTAAAATTATCATTCCCCTCTGATGCATAAGAGATTTACGAAGCTATACTTATTGGGGAACACCTTATTATAAAAGGCATATTAAGGTTTTGTCAAAAAAGTCATAAATGAATAAATGAAAAAGATTTTTTTTATTGTGTACCATATAACCTGATATACTGATATGTATATATGAACACTTATAGGTAGGGAGAGAGCTAGGGAGAGTATATTATATATGTACTATACACAGCAGGTAATATTTGTTATAAAATTAATAAAGTAAACAAAAAAATCTTACAATTAATATTATTGGGGTGAGGAGCAAAACGATATTTGTGCCCCCCCCATCCGGACCCTACGCATCTGAGCATAAGAATTATATTATTATGCAAACTAACAATAATTAAATTTAACGCCATGATTTTGATTTGATTCCTAGGTTTGATACAATCTGAATGAGACCCTACAAATATGGGGTCTATGGAATATGTATGGTGACAAATCTTGAAACATTGTAACACTCCTGCAATTGCACAAATACTGGACTAATTGTTGAATAAGTCTCAACGGAAGTGGAACATTGACAGCTTAATATTTCATAAATTACATTCTATTATAAATATAATAACATGTCAACTATAGTCGTATCTATAATTATTGAGTAGAATTTTTGTTGTTGATATTATAGACATTATTATAAATAGATATTATAAAATGCTGATATTATGGTCACTGCTTGTACTAGTAGTTATAAAACAAGTACCAATACTTTAAAATTATTTGAAGTTACAATTTTTGACGAAAGTGGAACATCGTCTTGTACATATTGATATATAACTATTACTATTACTAATACTAATACTAATATTTTAGGTACATGGAATCCTCATGGACGTAATGTACCATTATTGTAGCCGTTAGTGTAACGTAGGAAAGTATGGAATTAAAAATATATATATTTATGACACTATGAGTAAGAGACAAAATTATTGTAATGATTATTTATTATACATTTAAAAATTGATCAAACAATATATTTACTTACAATAAGGTATTTATGAATATAGGTCCCAAATGTAATCTCTTACGTTATTAAAACGTTATTTTAGTTAGAAATGGTAAGTTACAATTTTTATTCAACCAAGAGTTAGAATATAATCTATATTTTAAAAATTCGTTTTGAATAAAGTCGATTCTATCAGTAATTATTAAATAAACAATACTGAACCACGTGAAATGTCTTGATTGATTAGAACTTCCAATAAATTTAGTCATGTTTAATAGAAAATATAGATTATCGGTAATGAATATTAACATGCGTGAATTATAGACATACAAACAAAATAATAAAAAAAAACAAAAAAACAAGAAACCAGCTCCTCAAAGGAAATAAATTGAAATAAAGTTGATGATACGTATAAGTACAGCTACTAAAGAAATTAATATAAAAAAGGCGCTAAGATTATTGCAATGCTGCTGTTTAAAATGCGCATAGATCAATAAGCAACATATAATATATATAAACTGGCAATTTCATAGCAATAAGACAATAAATTATAATTTACTCTATGAAGGCAATGATATAAATTGTATTAATTTTTACTATTTATAGAAATTAAATAATTATGTAACAATTAACCAGGTATGGTATTCATTCGTGAGTTTCATTGCTCTGTAAAATTGTGCCATTGCCATGAATATGTTTTCTGAATACTCTTTTTTTTTAATTTCCAGTTTAGATGTAAATATGTCCCTTATTCATCAACAGATATATGTATCATCGAGGACTACGTAATAAACATAACTTATAACATACCTAATATAGACAATTACGTTGTCCTTAATATTCATTTTTAACAGCAGCTTTGAGAGATGCCGATAAGATGATAAGTAATTCAGCTTTTGAAGAAATTGATATCTAAAATGACAAAGAATTAATTGTTCTATGCATTGCTTGTTAATAAAAATGCATATACAGATTAATATGTACATGTACAGTATATAAACCATAGAAAAGTCATAAAATAAAAGACAATTATTTTTAAATTAATATAAATTCTATTATTTTTACTATTTTATATTAATTTGTTTACTACTAAATGCAATTCTAATGATGTATTAATGCATGGAGTAATAATAACAGTTTTTCAACTCTTATTGATTTCATATACATATGTATGTATATGAAAATGTTCTTGAATAAAAATCGTATTATCCCATAGATCGTCTATATTTGCATCATCTACAGTCAAAATATATAGGTAAACCGTATTCCTTAGACTATCTATAATTATAAGATATGGCTATCATATTAAATGGTTAGCTGTGTTCAATTCGATTTCCGTATTCAATGATTATTGGTACACTGTGAAAAATGTCACGACTAAAATCTATTGGGAACGCGGTATAATTATCTATGGTATAATTTGAAATTTGGAATTAACAGATCGAAATGTTGACAGCTAATTAAATAGATTTCGTTATTTATGTCCATTTTAACTGTAATTGTAAAACACCGTGTTTCAATTTAATATCATACGAGCTAATGGATAACATGTCATCATCACAAGAAAAAGAACACAATTCAATTGAAAGACAACCAAAATTATAATACCAAAAAGGAAACCAAAGTGGACGTGAATAAATTTCGAGATTATTCAGCAAAGGAGAAATAAATTGAAAGCCCCATTGAAAATATTGAGCCTCCCACATTGTCAAAATTGTTGTGTCTTTATTTTATGGATTCCAAGAAAACAATTACCTAATGGAGAAATTAATTTCGTCTTCGACTCGTGGAATACGGAAAATCACAATATTTCAGACTGAATAGATATATGCCGTATTCAACAACTATCTATGTAATAACGGATATTATTTTAATAAATTTATGGAAGGGAGCAGTAATATTAAATATTTAGATTAAATTAATTTTAAGAACAATATATATTCATGCAATTTTAGCGTATGTAAGTTGCCAGTAATAAATAAGTTATTGCCTGTGTGGTGGAAGTTTAATTTTTTCTTTAAAAATGTACTTCTTTAATACTACCGCATCGTCTAATTGTTTGCCCACAATTTGATCCTATGCCTTAGGGAAAATATGATGAAATAATGTAAATATCGATTACAATTGCAGTATGATATTATACACCATAAGTAGTAGGGTAGGGGCAGCACGGTCACAAAGAACCCCACCCTACTGAGTGGTAATCAGATGCACTTTGGGTACGGTGCACTTTGGGTGCGGTGCACTTTGGGACGACTCCACTCTACTGAGTGGTGCTCAGATGCACTTTGGGACGACTCCACCCTACTGAGTGGTACTCAGGACGTGCACTTTGGGTCTTTGGGTGCGGTGCACTTGAGGGGGGGGGGACTGAGGTGCACTTTGGATGCGGTGCACTTCAATCAGGATCGAGTAAGCGCCAGTCAATGAGACGGCTGTAACAGTATTTAAGAGATTAAGTCTTTTTTAAGTATTTAAGTCAGTATTTAAGTCTTTTTGTCTATTTAAACAAACCTCTGCGCCAAATTCAAATTGAAAAATGCGCAGGATTATGTGTCGCCAAATTCAAATTTAAAAGTGCTGGATTTTATAACTGTATTTTGAGAAAATTAACAAAACTCTTTGCGCCAAATTCAAATTTAAAAGTGCGGCATTTTATAACTGTATTTTGAGAAAATTGCTAAATTATATAACCAAACTTCTAAATTATTCCCTTAATGTATGCTTAGAGTTCCCTACCGGTATGCTAAAAATGTCCTAAAGATATGCTAAACTCTTAAATGAATCCCTTAATGTATGCTAAGAGTTCCCTACTGGTATACTAAATATACGCTAAACTCCTTAATCAATCCTTAAAAGTATGTTAAGAGTTCCCTTCCGGTATACTAAAAATACGCTAAACTCCTAAATGAATCCTTAAAAGTATGCTAAGAGTTCCCTTCCGGTATGCTAAAAATACACTAAGCTCCTAAAGGAATACTTAAAAGTATGCTAAGAGTTCCCTACCGGTATGCTAAAAAATACACTAAACTCCTAAATGAATCCTTTAATGTATATATGCTAAGAGTTCCCTAACGGTATGCAAAAAATACGCTAAACTCTTAAATGAATCCCTTAATGTATGCTAAGAGTTCCCTACCGGTATTCTAAAGATATGCTAAACTCTGAAGAAGCATTAGTAAATGTATCCGGGCATCATCATAGTTAAAAAATTTAGCTCTCGATTAAATCAATGAATCATCTCCCTCGTCTCCAAATAAACGTCTATTGAATGGTGTGGGTTGATGTACTATTGGTACTGGCGCTTGTGGTGTTGACACATGCCAGTCCGGTGGCGTACTTGGCATTACCGGCTTGTTGGCTCTCATAATATATAGTGGTACATTCATGGGGCGTAGATCATTCTCAAATTGGAGCCAGCCATTTAGTGGAGCTTTCTTTATTCTGCTATAAACTGCAAATCGCACTAAGTCCAATATATTAGCTGTGTTGATTTTTTTGCAATCCAGATAAAAAATACGGCCTTGGTCATCCCATTTATAATTTTGCGATTGAAGAAGACTCAGAAGCAGACGACCCTTGCTCCGACAGTATTTGGGAAACGGATCAACTGCCTGTCTAAATAAATTGTCCGACTGTGGTGCTGGTTCAGGTTGTAGCGGTGAACTGGAGGGTAATCCAACTTCTTCTTCTTCCACCATTTTTCGTTTTCTGATTTCTTG
>JAYRBW010087371.1:0-22118 GCA_036023295.1 Invenusta paracnida
AGCTAACGAGATTTTGTAATTGGTAACGGATTAATTTGATAATTAATAAACTATCCTAATAATTATCTTGATTGTTTCCACTGCCTTATTATTGGTAAAGAAATTGTTGTGAGATTTTAGAGATATTGTTATTATAATTTAGTTAGTATAATTTAATTATTATATTTAAAAACTGAGTAGATAACTGATTTGATAACAAATATATTTCAAATTTATATTTCAAAATTGTAATTGAATTTTGGCTTCGTATATTTAATTTAATTTAATTTAATAAATTTATAAATGTATTTATATTTTTGCTAATAAAACAATACTTCAGTATATAAATGGTTAATCTATAAACAGTCTAAAATTCCAATTAAATGTTAAGCTTAAAATAATTAACTTTTTGAAATTTTCGATTATTTCAAATATTTTCCTTGTTATCCTGATTTAAAAAAAATGAACTAAAATGTATAACTTTTCTATAACATGTTATATAAAGTATAAGGAATGTGAATGAAAATGGTACATGGAATGACACATGAAAAATGGAAGATTAACTGAATCGATTATAATCAATATTTTAAATATCACGCTGTTCAGCTAGACGATAGCTATATCCAAAGATTAGGAATGAATATATTAATCCAAAAAATAAATATTTTATAAGTTATAGAGTAGCATGGGAATTTTGACGACACTCATAAACTGCGCATATAAAATACATAATAAGCTCAGTATAACACTTTAAGTATCTCAATATCCGTAGTTACATTCAAATAATCACTAAACCACGAAACTATTTATTGTAAAAGGCATATTGATTATTTATGAAATGGTATGCTCGTAATACAGTTAATATAAGAATAATGAAATAATGAAATATAACATTTTATATGAATTTAAAATATTACTTCTTCCTAGACCCACAATTTTTTTCGCTGGAAATTATTTAATTTTAACTATATATGTCAATTTCAGAATTGAATGTAGATGCTATTTTTTAATAATAAAACTGTATAATGGCACACAATGGTTTAGAAAACGTTTGCAATTAATTATGTATATATCATTTTAGTAAAGCATATTAATAGTGGATTTTCATTAAATATGTTAATATATTTAAAAGTTCTTTTCCGTAGCTTTATTCATATTATTCTGGTTAGTATTCTTACTTGGAGTGAGTCGCCTTGTCAGAGATTCGGAAACTGGCATAAAAAATGGTCAGGATAGCTGGTAACCCTGTAAGTAACACATATCAGATTAAATTACTACTGAATACCCCTATAAAAAAATATATATATAACAATTATGCACTGTTTTACTTAAGTTTCTTCAAAATTGAATTCAAAATATGCATTTAGAGATAACTAATAATAAATATAATTATGATAAATAGAAGTATAATTTATATCTCCATTTTTCTATAATTATAATGTGATTTATTTATAAATTTCTATTGCTATAACTTTTAATAATTGATGTATGTATGTTGAAGATATTACATATTTCTCTTTTAAATTATGTAGATATCTGCAAAAAGAGAAATCATAACGAGAAGATTAAGAAATTGAACAATAAAATAAAGAAAAAAAACATGAAGTCATAAATGTATGTACATATATAGAATAAGTAAAGAGTATGCCATACTATTGCAGATCTTAATAATATAAATTTAATAAAATATTTGCTAACATAAACTGCAAAATAATAAATTTCCATTAGAAATATTTATATTATAATTTGCATCAAAACATTTATTATAATAACAAATTCACATTCTTACTTATTATTCAAAATGAGTAATTATAATATAATGAATAGCTTAAGTATTTAAAAATATGCAGTGTTATATAATATTGGGATATGTTTTTGCGATATTCCAAAACTGCACCCTAAATTTAGTTGTTGCGCGTAAACTATTTGTATGAACAAAAATGTTTCATCGGGTAATTAAGATAATAGACGTATTTACTACATAGAAGTCGGATTTAAAACGCTATAAAATGCATAGTAACATACGGATTTGATATAACTTATTTCAATAAAAGGCTACATAACTCATGATGAAATTCTTGTATTAGTGTCTTCTATAGAAATCAACTCATATCATTATTTATAATGACCTACAATTAATGCATGCATATCATATAATTATTTTTGGCATAAGTACTAATGTGAGAAATTGAAAAATTGATTTTATGGAATAAAACTGTCGTATTTAATGTTTCATGGTAACATATTTATCAATCAACATATTATGATTGTAAAATCAGATAAATATACGTATAAGATATTCAACATAAATGACGAGTAAAACATAAAAATAATGCATTTAAAAAAAAAATAATTTATGTACAATATCTACACAAAGTATTCAAAGTGCCAAACCAAACAGGTCTAGACCAGCTAATCAGTCGACTAGTACAGCTGCTAGTTGGGGTGCGTAAGTTGCCCCGAGTAAGTGGGATTAGAACATGACCAACGTTCTACTAACTGAGCTACTGACCTCCATAAATGCAATTGTTTGAATTATTTTAATCTTTTACACTAATATAGTACACCATGTTTTAATTAGAATACTCTAGACGTGATTACCCGTAATACGGGTTGTCACTATGGGAAAATTAACTCTATTTATTCATAAGTTAATGCATTCTAGGATGTGTCGAGGATTAATTTTAGAAGTTTTACTTTAATGTTACAACATTCTGTCTGAAGTATCTTTAAAAAAGGACAAATAACAATAAAAGCTCCAATATTAATATCTTACGATCAAATTTGTAAAAAGTAAAATTACCAACAAAAATTATTATAAAAATTATCAAACTGTCAATAATCATATATAAAATTTTTATCTATAACGGATGATTTTCCGTTCTAATCATCTGGTTAATTTTTTATGATAAACTGTTTCATAACTTGGAAATTTTAGACTAAAATTCTGTGCTGATTATGTTATGTGCACTTGAATATTCAATTGAAATATATTTAAAATTATATTCGACTGTAGCATTCCTAAACCTACCCCATCCGAGTAAAGTACAGCAGATCATAATGATGTTCCCCTTCTGAAAGGTGAGAACCAGAAGTAGCAGAAGATAGAGGCCTTCACTCAACATCCAGAAGTAAGTTGCAATGCTGAAATAAGTTGCCAGAAAGTAGATAGCTCTGCAGAAAGTCTGAAATAAAAACAAATGAAATGAAAATTATTACCTGACACATACTTGTAATCACTAAAAATGTTATGAAAACACTTTTAAAATTGAAATCCATTACATTTGATTGAAAGAGGGCTACTAAAATAAAGTAATATAGCCTCTTTCACATCTAAATTATTGAGTAAATCGTAGAAGTTATTATAAGTACAAATCTTTTATGTTCACATGAATATATCAACATATTTTTGCACGCTAATATGTAAATATTTATTAATTAAGTGATAAAAATATCTGAAGCAATAAATTATTCAATATATTCAATATATTTGTTCAGGTCATTATAGGTACAGGAATATATACAAACATTCTCATATATAGTTTGAAATGTAAATATACTGAAGTAGACATATTTTAAAGCTATAATTATGCAGCTAGCAATAGCATGTTAATTTAATCATAGTACAACATACATATGTATAAGTTTAGCCTCTTAAATTAATATCACATTTCCTTGTGTTATATATATTCGAAATGTATGCAGATAAAAATTAATAATTGTACTTAACGAAAATAATAATACAAGATAAATAAAGATTTATTAAAAATAACATTTGTTTCGCGTAATATATTAACTGTACACTTAATTTACAATAATTATTAAAATTTTTATTAAAAATTAAAATTAAAAAATTTACCGGATTACTTGTTCATGAGTTAACTATTATAATTATTAAATATTTGATTATTCTTTTAAATATTTGACAGATGGTCTAATATTGATCTTATGTTCAAATATGTATGTTTACAAATATTATTGTTAGCAAACAATACAATTTAATATTTTTGAATGTAGATTACTAAAATATTTAAAATAATCCAGATTTTACAGTCTACTTACTAAGAACAGTTTTAAATTCAGTTATTTATAAAAAATGAAATAACCACCTTCATTATTTTATTTGTTACTTACAGCATTATTTTTTTTAGTTCTGCACATGTTCTAGGTTATTAATCCACAAGTCACTTTATATATACTTATTGTAGTTCATTATTGAAGTATACAACTGTTTTCCTGATTTAATGTTGCTAGACGACAGCACAAATTCTTCGATGTTAGATCACACGTAGACAGCTGAGATTTGGATTTTAAACACATATTTTTGTTGGACCAAATGTCAACAAGATCATATCAAATTTGTAAAATTATATTAATGTAGTAAGCTATTACTATGCCTGTTATATTAGTACGTAAAATAAATATTATGGCATTTAACTAAAACATAAATCAACTTCGAATCTTTAAGGCATTAATTGGTACTTATCATTAACCACGTTCCCGCGCGCACAATTACCTAAACATAACATTTTAATATAACTTTGACTAATTTTAAATACAACATAATTAAAGTTCTTGGAAAAATTAATGAAGAAAGTTTAATGCTGCAAAAATATTGATAATCAGTCATACTGGGAACACACTTACGTTTATTCACAATATAATATGTACAACATTCAATGTTGGCAAAACATAACTCAAATGATTGACGCTAATAATAATAGGAGGGAAGATCTAGTAGCATATTATAATTGATGTTAAGGGTAATAGTTGTTCGCTCATAAGGATTAATAATTTTATATTAATAATCTTTCACATAAATCTAATAGAAAAAGCAATTTCACACTACTGTATCTCATCTGTTTGAGGCTGAATCCTTCAACTAATACAGTGCTTTAAGAAAGGGGCGCTGAATCCGAATTTATTCACACTACTGAGTTCATAAACCACAACGAATGCTGTACTCTGTGTAATTCTATATTGATTTGTTTATAGCTTTATCAATTAAACAACCGGATGTTCAATAGATTTTGCGTATTGAAACTTTTATGTCAGATACATTTAAAGACTAAGCTGTATTTAAAAAAATATTCTGAAATTATTTATTTCCTTTTTTATTAAATTAATCAATTTTGCTTTCTCCTGTGTTCGTTTCGTATATATGTGAAAGTGTTTTTGACATATTTATATTTTTAGAATCGGTGTCAAAGTTAAACCGTTGTTACTTTGTTAATTTGACTAATTTAATTTAAAACTTGGCGTTATGTTGAAAGTAATTTGAAAATGTTCTATTTTGCCTTTTTCTTTAACGACTGGTTTCAATGAGTTAACACATATTTCAAATGTTCAAAATATGGGATGATATTAGTCGTAGATATCTTTTAGTCAGTTTCTTGGTTTTAGACATTATCTTATCTTTATAGACATTTTTTTATAAAAGAACTCGTATAATTAATGGAAATTATTTACGAACTATGTTATAAATAATATACAAAATAACTCTGCTAAAATCCAAAAATATGAACCATAAATGATATATTGCACGAACAATACACTAAAACTGGAATACTATCGTTGTTGAATAAACCTCTCAGTATATTGCTTAGTTTCGGTTGCAGATTATAACCTCCACCGGGAATTCCTTAATTTCTCCAGTTACTTAGTTGGATACCTATTACAGGGACTGAGATTTGTTTTTTATGTATATTATACATTTCTTATAAATCTTTTGCATTTATTAGATGATATATTTCTTATATATCTATAGACCAAATAGTATAAAATTTGATATTATAAAATTTAATTATGAATTATTGTCTCTACTTTATCCTTTTAAAATCTTAAAATGTCTACAGATATTAACTCCATTAATTCTTGAATGTTTAGTAGAAATTATATGAATTGTTATTGAAACAGGTATCCAGTTGCAATACTTCAAACTAAACTGGTTTATCTTTCAGCAATATTTTAAAGGTTGTTTTAGATGTTTAATTCTTACATTATTTCATCTTTTTAATATCAATCAGTACAATTTATTTTTTGTATAGTATTACTTGTTACTATATTATACAAATTGTGTAACTTTTGTTTTGTTGAATAAACAAACTATAAATATTTTAACAAATTCTTGCTGCTTTCAAATTAGTTCAGTTTTGTTTTTTCTGTTAAATTATCGTTATGAACATATAAACTAAACAATTACATCTAAACTTATTGGAACACGTAAACTATAACTGCGGATCGAATTAAATGACTTAATTAAAAAATAACAATTTACAAAAGGTGCTTACCGATGTATATTTGTTAACTAGTATGTATCAAAAATGTATTATGTATTAAAAAAAAATATCCCAACATTTTAGTCATTTAATTTAATTTTTATTCATTTACATGTTGGGTAAACTTATCATTAAACGTTGATTTGATTATACGGATTTGTTTTTATGGTTTTTGGGAAATTTAAAAAAATATATTTCAGAAGCAGTGTTACATTTTAATTTCTGAAAGTATAAAAATAATATTGATTATTCTACTCCTAAAATAGTTAAATTATATAAATTAAACATTTCAAATTTATATCGTACGTTTACCTGGGTACAAAAAATATAAATTCAACTATAAATTTTTACAACTAACTTTTAACTTAGATTTAATATATTGTTTATATATAGTTTGAATAAATGTTTGTCGATTACAAAAAATTATTAGGAATAAAATCAAATTATCATTTTTTCCTATATCAGGATTCATATAATTTGATGTTACGAAATATTTAAGGAATCACTAAAACTGATTTAATTTTCATAATGAACACATTCGTGTTCTTATTATATAATTTCCTCTTCAACTATTTTTTACGATCATTAGTTTCCGATTATATCCAAAGGGGAAATTAGAAAATATGCTTATTGTTATAATTATTTTACTTTTAAAATATGCTAAGAATGTTTTACTTCTTTTGCAATTGTTGTAGACCTTAACACAGATTTTGTTAAGATAATTTTATAAAATGAATAATTATTTTAAATTGTCCGGAATATATATTACTTATATATTGGGTATTACTGAAAAAATCTACTTTAATGCCATGTCTACACAAGCATTCACTTTTTCCTTTTATTAAACATTAAGAGTAACTATAACCATTTAAAAATCTAAATATAATTCAAAGCATATAAACCATTTAGCACAGACATGAAATAAAATTAGCGATAGTCATTATTAAGAAGATAGTTATGAGAACTTAATCTACTGCACTATTTGCTACTTTTTATAAATAGCAATACACTGAAAAAATAAGTTCATAATATCGATTATTACTAATATTTTAAAAATTATAACAACTTATATAAAGTAACAATTACATATTTATCTTCTTATAAAATATCACTGCCCATGTATTTATAGCTCTATATAATGACAATTAAAATACTTGCATAAACAATATAAATATTAAAAACCTTTACATCTTATACATTTATTGTGTATACTAAAACCTAACAAATATTTAAAAATACCCATCTTTAAATTGCAAATATGAAACTACTTTGTATGCATGCAGCTACGTATAGATACGGCGAAAACACCCCAATTCAGACAAGATGACATTATAAATAAGCTGTCATTACTGTTAATATACATATAAAATAAAAATATTCTATGGATATATTCAATTATTACTTATGAAAAGTGCATTGGTTTATCGAACGAGATATTTATTATAGTAAATATAAAACTTATATCTGACCTTAAAATATAAAAATTAAATTATAAACTTAATAGATTCTACCGACAAAGACGTAAGCTATATCGCTCACCACGGGCACAGAATCAAGAGGAAGAACGTTGAAGTATACAATCCAGGTGAGAGCGTTGAGCAGATAGCAGGAGAACAGATTTTTGTGCAGCGTGATCCGAGCGCAGCGAAGTTGTCTGAGGTACAAGAAAAGAGCATGGATAAAGTATTATTCATTTATTTGTACATCGTAGCAAGAGATTTATGTACTTGTGAGCCCCCAATTTATTTAAATTAATTGTAGTGAGGACATTTATGGATAATTCCGTCTGAACTAGAGTTTATTTAGTTCAAAAATACATCCAATTTTCTGATCGCATAGACTAATTAAACGCAGATTTTTGATTCATTGATTTCATATACATCGCACTGTAAATTTTCTTTAATAGAAAATCGCTTTATTTTAGTAAATTTGAAGTAAATGGGTACACTAAAAGTAATATAAAATATGTCTATTAAATTAATTTTAAAAGTAAATATGTATATTCATACAATTCTATCGTAAGTAAACTATCGTTAAAATATAAATGATTGTCTGTACATATATTTAAAACTATTTTACTACATAAACTGTTTCACTGTTGTCAGTTCTTTAAAAAAATTTTTGTGAAAGCTTTCGGGTAGCTGAATAGAAGTATTAAACTATATATACACAATTGATAAAAGTCGAAACTCTATGTTTAATTACTCTAGATGTTCCTAATGATATTATAGTAGTTTATTTGGCAACAAATTCTGAATTGAATTTTTAAAGGTATTATTAAAGAACATTATAAGTTTACGTTCTCACAAGTACATTCATTTCTCAATGAATTAAATATATTTTATTTACTATGTTTTTCAAACAGTTAAAAAAAGTAGAAAGCTGTAAATAATTAATACTTTTAAGCTAATGCTATTACTATGAATAATAATGCATATGGGAAATTTGAAATTATTTTATTTTTTGAATATTAATTACGATTAACATGTTTGTTGAATATCAATTAAAATGCAAATTGATAATGCATTTAATTAATATGTTAATGCGATTTCTGAATATGAATTCATTTGTCTTGTACCTTTTTGTTTATTTTAATAGTTCTAGTTTCATGATAATTAAAACTGTTCCTATTCAATTAAATTGTAGCAGATATACGTACATTATAATTTACAGATGTATTTAATTGTTTTAAGCATTTTTCAATAACAAGTATTTCATTTTCAGCACAAGCTAAGCACTTCGATAAGTTGAATTAATAATGATAGTGATCTTGTGATTTATGATTATTAAAAAAAAAAATTATAAAAATACACAGGTGAACAGTTTAATTAATATCGTTTATAGTTTTTAATGATTTCTTGGATACGTGTTAACTTCATCTGTCTAAAAATATTAAAGTAATAGACTGTAGGTTATAGTTACAAATTGCGAGCATCTCTGACACATGCATTACCAACGCATATGCAAAAATCATTATTTGCAAATTAAACTTTATTTGGATAAGCCTGGTGACGAGAGCTAATAAGCTTTCAGTGACACGGTGACGTCACCGTCATCGTTGATACTGGAAATAAAATCATTGAATCTGGAAAGACAATCCAAATCATGGTTAATAAATGGAAAGTCACTATCAGCTAAAGTAAAACATGCCATATGATGAATAGTATGATGCCACAATCGATACCAAGGAGGTCAACAGAAGTTACAGCTGATGATTGGAGCAAAATCATAAAACAAAAAATAATCTGAGCTTTCTAATAACCTTTTACTGCGGTATACGATACAACGCCCATGCGATAACTATAAAAAAATTAATTGAGAATCGTCTCAATGTCACCAAAAGCCTAATTGGTAAGAAGTGGGTCTCAGGAGCAAAAATGCGCTACTATCTACTAAAGATGGGTCAGAGACTCCCTATACTACTGTCTTGACGTATGTGGACTCTTTCCCAGTAACAGCCACGTTGGTCAAATCAAAATCTCTGAAAGGAGAACAGTGAGAATCATCACAGGCTGTATGGCGATCACCCCATTGCATTGTGAAGCTCTTTGGGGAAGCTAGATTAGAAAGTACAACAAACCGTTTTATTAGACTGAATCCCACTTCTAGGTAAAAGATCAAAAGAACAAAACAAAAATCCACCATTCGAACGAAGACTAAAAATAGAGATATTACAGGCTTAAAAAAGAACTGGCGTGATGTAAGCGAAACAACCTCAAAACTAGTAGACATGAAAACTGATCAAACGATATGACTCTTAGATTTCCTAAGATTCCTCTTGGAAAAGGAGAACAAATATGATTTTCACACCAGCCTGAACGAACCCCGTTGGAAAGATGAAGACAAGGATATCAAACGTCAAACATTAGAAAATACCCTCAAAGACATTTACACAGACATCCGATTCTGAATCGATCGGTGAAAAAAACAAAACTGGAAGTGGAGGCATTTATATCTCAAGCTCTAGCACCAACATCAGCAGAGATATCCCAACAGGCCAGTTGGGATATCCGCGGTCCAGAAAATCAGAACGACGTAGTCGGAAACAACATTTGGCTCATTCTAGATGCCCTCCAATAATCTGAAAAGAAATGCCTATTACAATGGATCGCATCCCATTGCGGAGTTTTTGGAAATGAAAGAGCTGATGAACTCGTAGATGAAGGTAAAAAAAAAACAATCTACAACTAACCGGCCAAGTCAGTCTGTAAAAATCGCCATCAGACAACTACCGGGTAACAAGAAAAGCAGAGAACATTGCACAGAGACCGTGCAAATGAAATAGTGGCTACATCCCCAATGAGATGCAGAAAGACTGATGACACAGTACAACACGCCATTTTCGTTTGCTCAATCTTAACTTAACCAACAAACGCCTAAATTTCTTTGTCAAATCCCGACACGTAGAGTGATTTATCCCCTACTCTGGGACCAGGCTAATAAGGTCAATCTACCCAATTAGTGTGGGTAGAACAAAGCTAATAAGCAGTCCTGTGCTTCCAAATGTTAAGACAATTTGCTAGTATAGTCTTGATTTGAATGAAATGTTTATATTATTTAATATCTTGGAAATGTTTATATAACGTAAAAGTACATTGTTTTATATTTCTATATCGATATATACATTATGTATAGTCGTTAATGTAAATATACAACAAAAAACATTTTATAGAATAGAATAGAATAGGTACGTTTATTAACAAAAAATATTAAAATTGGCGGTATTATATATAAATTGGTATACATTAAGGTTGGTTAAGTAGTCGCAATTAAAAACGACAAATAATTTGAAATATATGTATATTTAGAATTTTTTTGTAAATTACTTTTAAAAATAAACCTTTACAGTAAGTAAAGTAAACATTTAAATAAAAGTTAAAACTTATTTGTGTTCTAGAGTACTCACTTGAGAAAGAAGAAAAGTGTCAGAGATATAATCAGTGCGACAGAGGATATCGAATATCCAGTGAAGTAGATGTAGACAGTATACTCCTGAAAATATCGATGAATATAATCGATTAAAATAATACAATATATATAATACATTTGCTAATATATCATAAATATTATAAGATAGATTGAAAAACTAAATAGATATTTAATTAAATGGTTTTTTATGTGATGAATGCATTTAATATATTTTTACTAAAATCAGCATCATTCCCAAAAAAAAATATTAAGTTTATTATTTTAGATTTAGAGTACTTGATTAAGTTTAAATTTTATAAATACACATTGAATCTTTCCCAATTTATTAGTATTTCGCTTATGAAGTATAAAGAAACAAGACAAATTTGGTCGATACGATATGGGCATTACGATGAAATCTACTACTATAATCAAGATTCATGAAACATACTATTAATGACCGAAGTCCTTATCATTATAGTGAGGGAATGTGACGAACAGCAGAATTTCAACAAAATTTGGCTAACAACATCAATTTCAGGGGAAATATCTTCTGTATACAATTTATAAAAGTTATTTTTGTATGAATCTGTTCATTTTGGACTCCAAATGCTTACTATGTCTAGGTAAACATTAAATTATTGTAGTATTCAAATACTCTTCATTTTGATGCATAGTTTTGCTCTATATATGTATAAGTATATACATACTACATACAGAGCTTTGTAAAAAAAATATATACGTTGTAATGAAATGTAATATAAATTATCGAATACGTTTTATTGGAGTCATAATAGCAAAAGTATTATTTGAATTATTTATTAAATCCCAATATATGATAAAATTTCATTTGGCCATAACCTATAGCATACTTAATAAAGGGAAAAAGAAGTTGCGAACTAATTTTAATGGTATAAATATATTTAACCAAACACATAGAGACGTTTCGCTAGAGCTTTGTTAAACTGAATAACTAGTAGGTAATCTAAAACATGTGTATGTATGAAAGTTTAAAATAATAAAGTATATATAAAATTTTAAACCGGTTACGTAAAAGTAAATGAAAGATACAATAGGTGAAGCTAACATGTACTAACACGAGTTCGGTACAACTTAAGTTCGGATGATCTAAGTAAGCTATGAAAAGTGAAGAACCTTCACATTAGTTTATTGTAAAATTTAGGAATTTCTTAATGACTCATTCGTTAAGCCGGCGTTAGTCGATTTAATAATTATTGGCAATATAGTCCGTGAGACTTATTTTCGAAACTCACTTAACTTATGTTTAAGTGTAAGTATACAAGTGAAGTAGGATTTCTAACTGGTATTTTCGATACTTTCACATAAGTGTACGTGAAAGGGAAGTATATTTTGTTAGGGATATTTTCAAAACTCTACTTCACTTGCAAGTGAATTTGGCATTTTCGAACAAATTTCACTTAAGTGGCATTTATACTTATAATATATGTAAACATCTTTAATTGGCTTACTGAACATGCTATGTGTAATGATTCTTTTGATATATAAACATCCTACCGATCATGACTCTAATTAATGACATTGTTTCACTCGGACTACACTAGCTATTAGTGTAGTCGCTTAGCAACTTACGTAAAGAAATTCTCGAATCACTTAATAAATAGATAAGTGACTGGCCTTCTTCTTAACATAATATCCTTCTCCTAACTTTAAATTCATATCTACCGTGTTATCGACAGGTTAGTCTCGATTACTTTATATTTGCTTTTACGTAACCGGCTTATTGATTTATAATTTTTTTACTAATTGAAATATATATTTACTTACTTCAGTTTTAGATTTTTAATTATTTAGGTTGACGAAGCTTTAGCGAAACGTCCCTGCATTTTTTTAGATATTTATATCTTTAAAACGATTTTGCAAGTTATTTTTTCGGTTTATTAATAGATTCTGTTCATTTATATATATATATATCAAAATCTCTATAGAAAGCCACTATGTATTTAATTGAAAAATACAAGCATACACTCGTAATTATAAAAACTAATCATGGATTGTCTATTTTACTGTATGTATTTATGCAGTTTCGCATATCTAATAATATTAATATTTTATATTAGTTATATGAATTTATTCGAAATGATCAGCTGGACATTTATTAGGAAAATAATATGAACCACGCCCCTTTGTTAATCATCTTTACTAATCTATATACCCAATAAAAGTGTTCATGTTTTTAAATATAGTAATACATCTTTTTTATCTAGAAAATTTGAGAAAATAGACTATATATTATAAAAAGAGAGTATAAATAATATGGCAGTTATACTGCCAATAATTTAATTGTATTATCGGCTTGGACATGTTCTATATCATTTCAAGTATTTCTAATAATTAATAAAGTTTTAGTTTAAAAAAAATTAATAAATCAAATGAAAAAATGTGTAGACAAATCAAATCAAATCAAATTAGAATAAGTATATTATTCAGTCCAACTATAACTGTAAGAACTTAGATCATAATAAAAAAGATCTCACCCTTTTAAATATCTTTTTTTTTATATTATACCAATTCGTTACAAAACTATAATATACTGCAATATATATACACTAAACCTACAAAACTACAATTTAAAATAACTTTAATTAATCAATAAATCACTTATTCACCTCATTTCTTCGCTACATTGCACAATCAAAATATATTCATTCCAATAAATATCTATAAAACTGAGTTCACAGTTCCTATGTCTCTGCAATATACATATTATTATCTAGATCAGTTAATATAAAGTTGACATAATATATTTAACTGCAATAAACCATGGAAATATTCTCTGTCAAAGGTAAATTGATATAATTATATTTCCTAATTATTTTAAATCCTTGAAGTTGCATTATATCTGGCTTAAAATACTATATATAAAACATATTTTAAATAGACTTAAAAATATTCTAATATATAATGTAGAATATTGATAACAAACCATATAATGAGAACAAATTGTAAAGCTACAATTATTGTTTCAAAATATAAATATTACCAGAGGTTATCATAAAGTTAGAACAACTATAAATGTAAAACATCTTTTCAAAGCACAGCAGAACAAAAAACAGAGCTTTTGAATATAATATAATATTTTTATTTTGATAACACAGGTTTTATTTTAATGATGATACAGTAAATGTGTGTTCAATAAATGTATTATACGTTTTTGTAATATAACAATCGTGTTAATCATAAGCGGTTGCGTAAAATTTAATATTCCAGGTATGTAGCTGTTTAATATTTGATATTTATTTGTATAATATATATATATGATATTGGTACTATTTATATGTATACATATATGTATTTCTCTGAATTGTTACTGATTTATAATTGGGATACATAATTATAGTTAGTAAAACTAATTTATTAATACGATTCGTAAGACTAATTATGTAATATTATTATTTATTAACAAAAAAGTATTTACTTTCGAAAAAATTAGAAAATTAGTAGCTACGTTTTGTATTGATTACAAAAATACAACAAGATTTACGTTTAAATATTGTAATATTTTTACTTAGTTCAGTTAAACACGTTCTGCAAAAATACTAAAAGAATATATATTCAAAACAAAAGTCAATATATGTACTTAAAACAAATCACAATTTTGTATAATTTAGAATCTACACAATTGGTTTGTGATAAAGATTTGTAAAAACATCATATACAACACACCTACACATATACATCTGTTTTGATATTCTACGTGCCTTAGTTAAAAGATACAGTTATCAAGTAAAAAATAAAAACAATTAAAACCCCACAAAACAACTTAGATGATCACATAACATTTCTCTTTGAAGATGTTTTCAATCAAATTTTGTAATACATTTAATACAACAAGTATCGCATTCTATAATATGTATAACTCTTTATCCCGATTTATACCGAGCGACACATATTAGACAGGGGTTGGTTTTTGGGATTGTTTTGCTTTATTAAGAAGTCAATAAACGGAGTTAAACGAATATTGCCTTCCCCAAAATGATGTTCTGTCAGTAGAACGTTTTATTGTTTGTCATATTCACTTATTGATGGGCATGATATCATTCCTTCAACATCTTCCGCGCTATCAAAAGTAAACAATTGAAGTAAAGAAATATAAATATTAAATAATGTTTGATATTTTACTGGTCCAATGTACGGCACGTTATTTTCATGACTTTATTATGATCTTTTCTTGGATATATATATATATATATATATAATTTTGTCTTCATAAAAAATTAAGATACTTTACAATTATGAAATTATGTATATATATACAAATACGTATTTTCGGCTAATTTATATTTAATAAAAGCAGCGTGCGTATTATAAGGTAGTTAGGTAAATACATATCGTTTTACATAAATGTCAAGTTCATGATGATGTCTTATTGATAAATGGTAAGATGGAATATAGATTCGAATAGAATATGGATGCCTTCAAAAACGTATCGATAGTGTTAAACTAATTAGTAATTTGTTAAATTGGTAACATGTGATTTGTTAAATTTGTAACATGCATATAAGTTATACTTTTTACATATGAATTTTTTAAAATGTATGTCGCATTTATATTAATTCAAACAAACATACACATCTTTTTATTGCTGTATTTTATATGTCTATCAATATGCACGTATGTTTCAGATGTAGGTATAGATTTATAATACATGATTGACAACATACTGCTCCTTGCCGTATGACATTTGATAAAATACAATTTATATAAATAGTAGTAATTATCTAAAACATATATAGCCATCTATCTGACATAAATTTTCAAAATGAAGATAAATATGACTTGCTACGTATTTTATTCCCAATTGTTTAATAAAATAATAATTGTATGCACTGAAACAGATGTTCTGATATATATTTGACGTGTTAGTAAAAGTCGTTAACCCAATTCTATGCACAAAGTTTCTCACGAGATACTTATAATATTATTGTAAGTAATTAATTCAACTACATTTCTGCATTCGACATAATTAAAGTTTGAAGATACAATTTAAAGGGAAACTTTTAATATTAAATAATACCTAGTGTAATATGGTATTATCTAAGATCATTAGATATTTATATTTTTATTATTTTGAATATTACATTATTCTATTGAAGTTGTTCTTGAATAACAATAATAATGATTTTATTTCATACTAAATGCTTATGTTCAAATAAAATATTTTGAATACTTAACAATGATTTGTGCAAAATGTTCTACTTATATTATATATAAACATATATGTTCCACCAGAGAATTAGATGTGATCATGAGTTATAGTAATTTTTATATTGTTTAAGGTTTTTAATTTAAAACATTTTACGTTAGCATTTAAAACTAAAGGAATATATACGTTATTTACACTGATAATAATCAAACATATATTTCTTATATAATAATGAAAACATGACATGCGTTATAATATAAACTTTTTAATAAATACGAAACATATAAAAATTGGAAATAATTGAATATGAAAAGATAATTTTTAATCATATAATGTATTATCTTTATATAAGTATTACATGCATATCTAAAAAAAAAATGTTATTCTTTAAATGTTTAAATATTGTAACTTTACATTAACTTTAAAATTTCTCTTTACTTTCCCTTTTTCTTTACCTTCTGTGTTTATAAATGAGTTTTAAATATATGTAGCTATTTTTGAAATAATACTTTGAATGCCATTAAAATAAGTTTTTGAATGGGGCTCAACAATATTTAAACATAAATGAAGTGTCTTGAACGATTTTAATTATATTTATTAATGTTTATACATCGACTTAAAAAATAGAACTAAGAATTTTAAAAGAATTTTTTGCTATAATAAACAATATTCATGCATTATAATTGTTTAACTTCAAATATTTTAATATATTCAATATTCTAATATGTATATTCATATAGTATAATACGATGTATATGTGAAATTTTTTCGTTCGCATTTACTAAGAATTTTTAAGAAACATTATCTAAATAAACACATACAGAACTTTTGCTTATATTTACTTATTAATCGATATCATATATTCCTTGATATTCTAGATAAAAAACATATTTGCAAATAGCTCAATTCAAACTCTTGACTCAATTGTTAAGAAAGGTCGAAGGGAAGGCATGGCTTCCACTGTTCTGTCTGCACACATTGCTTGTGTGAATATAAGTTGTGAGTTTTTCCGGAAAAATCTGACATGCTGCGGTGGCAGATCCACCATGTCTTTTCTGATAAATTACTTCCATAAACATGTTTAAAAATAAATTACAATAATAGATAATGTTATAAATACTCAGAGTATAAAACATCAAGTTGAGTATGTCATGTATCATATAATATACATATATGATACTAAGCACTTTTATCAACATTCAAACTTAAGTTTGTTCTTTCCTTTCAATAATTATATTTATGAATATCTTTAATATATTATCATTGTCGATACTTTGAGAATTTGTTGTCAATAAACATGTCCATTTAAAAAATGCATCAAATTGCTTATACATAACATTATATACTTTTAATGTTCATTGACAAATCACGTATTGTAATTTTTTGCAAACGAAATTTTGGTCAGAACTCCCAATTGACAGTTTAGGAAAAAGGCGAAAAATAAAATAAATGAACAATTAGTCGAGAACTTTTGAAGACGTAAAGTATCAACAAGCGATAGTGAATAAAAAATAAGTTAATTAGGCAACACATGTAAATTACATGATTTTATGAATAATTTGATGCAGCTGTATACAAATATAGTAATTTGGGGGATAAAACCTACCGTGTTGACACACCGCATATAGTCTGCCCATGTCTGGTTGGGACGCTCTGCATTGACCATCCAGTCCCCACTTATTCTGCATGGCTTGTGGACAAATTCTGTATAACAGGGAGCAGTGACAACCATAAACTGCATTGTCAGTAACGTTATATACGTAAAGAGTATACTGTTCTCTGAAATATTGTACTTCCTTTTATAATATGTCAATACTTTTATCACTGAAAATACAGAATTATATATGAAGGTGGCTTTCTCTGTGAACATTTTAATATAAGGTTAAACAGCCTTTTATCTTTGAGGTCTTTAGAAATCGAATTAGTTAATGCAATAGAGTTAATTAGATTAAATGATAATAAATATTCTAATTACATAAAGGTGCTCGAACTTGCTACTTGTGGGGTTAAAGACTCAAAAGAAAATAATTGTAATGTGATATCCAAGCGGTTTTTGCTATACTTATGAATAAATACATCAATAATATGAAAAAAAAATATTTATTGTTTAATTAAAATAATTGAGAAAGGTTAGATATTTCAATTATTTAAATGTTAGTTATTTCAAACTGAAAGTATCATTTTGCATTTAACTTTAATATTTATACTATATATTTGCAATTGATTCATTTAGAAATATTATTATTAAGCTATTGTAATAATAATATCGAAAAGAACATACCTATTAAGAACAACTCATTTCACATGATTATTATTTGTATTATAACCTTATTTTCATGAATAATTTAATCATAACTAAACTGATTTTTTTTAATACATTTGTTCCCATTAATAGTTTTGATTAAAAAGAACAAGCGCCTAACTCTTATAAACTGTCTTATTTAGAAAGTGTAGCGATTTCTGTGTTAAAGCCTGTATTATGTGCACACAAGCAATTTGTCCGTACATTATCACTAGACTGGTACTAACTGTTTATCTGATTATTTGTGTATTAGGTAGATATTTTGTGTTTTCGTATGTATTGTTCCTCTTAATCCGCTGGTCTTTCTTGAACAAATCACATAGTGACTTTATTTTTCCATATTGATTGTAAATTATTCACTTATAACTGTTGTATGTAGAAATTCTGTTCACTTTGACTGTACATCTCTGATAATATGCCATGAAACTATAGTTAGATGTATTAACTGTGTTCTACCGACGTGTTCTTCTTTTTAAATAAAACTTAAAATAACATAAAATGTGACTTACCAAACTTAAAATAACATAAAATGTGACTTATTATACTTGAAATAACATAAAATGTGACTTACAGTCGTATGGGGACTTCAGCAGATCCGCTATTCCACAAAGCTGCGATAACCTGATTATTGTCTCCGACCATATGCCCCTTGTCAAGATTTTTGGAGATCGCATACTTGATTAGATTCACAATTCTCGACTTTTCAACCTCAAGCAATGAACTTTGCCTTGGCGCTTTGAGATTCATAACCTGCTCGGTGCCTCCAATCAAGTGGCTGATGCGATATCTCGCCACCCTTCGAAGTCCGAGACCGTCAACTCCCTTTGCCTGTATCCCGTCGGCATCCCAGACGCTTCTGAAGAGGCTCTCAGCACAACTATTCAGCGTGACGCAGGTGGCTTTACTTCGCTTTCTTGGCCTGTCCTCTCCATCTCTTGCAGTCTGGTTTCCTCTCAGATATTTGTCATATACCTGACCTTGCTTAGTACAGGGGAATTCGTGAGTCACTCTACACTACAGACGGTGTCGTTATGTATCGGAACAGGGTCGTCATCTCCCACATCTCTTCGTCAACAAGTCCTTCGACACCTTCATACTGCTCATCAGGGTGTCTCCACAATGGAGCAACGCGCTAGAACGATTGTACATTGTAAATTGTATATTGGCGAAGGATGTCCAAAGATGTCCAAGAGTTTCGGAACAAGTGCTTCGACTGTAAGCGTAATGCACCTTCTCGTCAGCCCGGCCACCGATCACAGCGTCTGCACCATCTACCCTATTCGATTCGATTTTTGACGACTACTTCGACTACGTTGGCCGCCACTTCCTTGTAGCAAGCGACCGCCTCTCTGACTGGGTTAAAACGTTCAGCTGCCCTTCCAGCACTAATCAGTCAGGTACAGCTGGATTGATTGGCCATCTTCGCTCTCTGTTTGCAACATTTGGTGTGCCCTCTGAGCTTTCAAGTGATGGCGGCCCTGAATTCACTGCAGGTCTTACTCAGGATTTTCTCAGACGTTGGGGGGTATACTACCACCTGTCCTCCGTCAAATGGCCGTTAAACAGGTCAAGCGTCTTTTAATGTCTAATGTTGGACCCAACGGCAATTTGAAACATGATCAGTTCTTGTGTGCCATTCTTCAACTTCGCAACTCTCCAGACCCGGAATGCGGCATGTCACCGGCGCAGATACTTTTTGGACGGCCCCTTCGTAACGCCTTTGCCTGCCTTCATCAACCGACTAAACAATTTCACAAATCCTCTTATCCGCTTTACTTGGTGGGATGTATGACAGGCTAAGGAGGATACTCTGAGAACCCGTATGACGCGGTTGATGGAGTCACTGAGTGAGCACACTCGTCCTCTACTCCCTCTGGCAGTTGGGTCTCGCGTCTTTATCCAGAACCAAGTGAGCAGTCATCCCAACAAATGGGATAAGAGTGGGACTGTCATGGATGCCCCACCTCATGATCAGTACAGTGTTATACAGTTCTGGCCGCCTTAAACTGAGGAATCGCCGGTTTCTTAGAGCCTTCTCGCCGGCACTGGTATCTGCGACGCCTCCCTCCAGGCCTGCTACTGCCAGCCTGTTGTTCAACTTCGACCTCCGCCAGCAATCCACACACCGATAACCTCGTCAGTGTCACCTCGCATCCTTGGCTAGTTTACACCGACACCCATAAGTGCAGATCAGCCACCTATTGAAACCGATCCTATCCCTAATCCTAGTAGTTGTGGATCTCCCGCTACCTCAAATCCACGGTGCTACTCTGTAGTCCCAGAATCGGCAGATATTCTACATCAAGAGCGACCACTTCGTTAAACTTTGAAGAAACATTTTGAGTGTGAGGGCTGGGAAGAAGGAATCTGAGTGTTTATGAGCTTAGTTTGCAATTTCAAACAGGGGCGATGTATGATTTTGACCTAATGATTTGCGTTTAGTATTACTATATTTGTGTAATCTATTTGATGCCGTATATTTGCTATTACTATTACTTGCTATTACTATTATTTGCTATTACTATTTTGCATTAACATTTTGATGCTGTATGTTTGATATTGTATTTAGAGACCGACTAACTTTCTTTTTTGTATTTGAGTTAGATTGTTTGTAACTCATTGCTTATCTTGCCTAATAAACGAAGAGTCGTTCACTTTTTATACGTCATATGTATAAGTGTTCCTTTATTACAAAAATTACTATACCATGTTTATGATTTTATATCTCATGAAGATACATCTACACACACACTTAGTTTATTTAAAACTATTAGAAAATAATTCTTCAGTTATTTCCAAAGAAACAAACATATATTTTTAATATTTAATTTTGGCGTTTTTATACTGTTTAAATTTGTAATAAACATGCGTCATTTACCTACTATTTGTAATATATTTCTTTACATTTTCTCATATTATATCTTTTAGAAAATAATAAAATTTACAGTAAGATGAGAGATAATTGAGTAACTTTGAGAGATGTTTATGGAGGCTTAAATGGCCGCAAAAATATACCATGCTTTTTATCTAGGTACCCGTAAAAAAATGCCATCGCTACGAGATCGTATTTCGACAGCGTTACGAGATCAAAAATGTCGAAAAATTTTCTATCGGGACGATCTCGTAAAACCGAAATAATAACGAAACCTAGTAAAAAATAATTTATTCTCTATATACTACTTAAAAGTAGTATATAAATTAACTATTTATTTCTTATTTACTCTTTCTAATTTTTCAATATACTATTAAAGAATACCCTTGATTTTCTAAAAGTTAACTGCAGAATACTAAACATATCAAAAAACAATAGTTATATCCATGGAAATATAATTGGTAATAAAATGCATAGGTGAGCAGTTATAATAGATTTATATAATTGTGCATAATTGTAATTTATACATAATTAGGTTCACAGAGTAATTAAACACGGAGATTTAACACTTATTATATTGATATGTGTGTAGTT
>JAYRBW010087382.1:0-22116 GCA_036023295.1 Invenusta paracnida
GTGTGTGGTGCACATTTCTGTTACGTAATTTTCCTTCCCCAATGTTGGTGAATACCAAAGTGAGAAAAATTGGGGAATTCTCCATTCCCTGTTTATGAATACCACCCCAGGAGCTCTAGTAGCTTGGCCATGTTGAACGAACGATACACAAGAGAGCCCTTAGTCTACCCCACATTCTAGAGCTTCAACCATGAGACAAAAAAAGATTACCCGCTTCCCCACTCTCTTTAATTTTCTGTCTAATCTTTATTAGGCCCCGCCTCCTATTAACTTTTCTGTTATATATCGGACAATATAAAACAGTGTTTTGTAAATGAAATGTCTTTTTTGTAAGTAGTTATTATGAAATTAAAAAATATAGTCAGTATTGGTAGAAAATCGACTCATAAGTTTGTCATATATAGGAACAATATATAAGCTCGGGCATTGCGACCGATTATGATAACCTTACCAGTGTCAAACAGGTAATCAAACAGTCATTTCCGGGAATAGTCCGGGCTCATAAATTACACATGTAGAAAGGAGGAACTCATTAAAACGCAACACGTATTTTCTGAAAAGGGAGAAATATTTTAAATGTTTTTGTCTGTAATCGATAAGAAGGGATTGGTGATAAGTATCCTAGAAAAGTAGTGCAAAATGTCATTTATGTCCTCATTGCTTATTTTTCTGACGGAAAGATGAGTAGACTCCACTTGTCGGACTTGATTCGCCACATATGCGGGTCGACCGGAGTAGTATTTTAAAGAAAGATTGTCTACATCATCATCAAGTAGCTTTTATGATACATGTCTATAAAAGAGAAATAGAGAAAGGTTATATTTGAGCATTAAATATGAAAACGTGTATTGGTAAAAAATGTAACTCCTTTACTGAAAGCATTGGCTTTTCGACATAGAGGTAAAGTATAATGATGCAGTAGAAGTTGCCCTATAATATAGACGGATAGATGAGGTGTTGTACGGAAGGCAATAGTGTTTTATGCTATGCCAAAAGATTTAAATAGTTTTAACATGGATACAAATTTTTATCAAGGACGAAATTGACATTTTCTCTCCATGCATGGATTCAATACAAAAAAGGCACTATATTATGAAATGCAACAATTTCTGAATTATTACCACCCTACACTAATCATTGGTCATGACGGACCTACAGCTACAAAGAGTAATAATGAATAATTTTTAAAGCTTGCCGGATTTAGGTATGTGAAATATCCTAATCATCCACTACCAAATTGAAAATTTCGCGCAGAGAAAAATTATCATCAATGCACTATTGGAATGAAACGCTATAAAATTACAATTAATACGATATATTGACATTTTATTTCCTGTAAGGTGCATGACTATCTATACTTCCTCCCAAGATGGGTGAACCAGCCCAAGTTGCTGCAAAAATTGATGAAGGAATCCACTGTGCTCTAATGGACGCCTATGAACTTGTACTCTATAATGCTTGCAAACCCATAACATATAATATTCTAGAAACATGATTAAAAATAACATACTATCTAGAAACTGTGGACTCCTCTTTTTACTCATTGGAAAATAGTGACAGTAGTAGTATTGATAGATATAACCCTAATGAGGAGGCATTTAAACAAGTTATATTTCAATTAACACAGAACTTGAATATTACTGGTTGACCTATTAATTAAAATGAAATTTCACGTTTAGTGGAAAAGATTATTATCAAAATGGGTTGGTTCTATGAAACACAGAAGTTATGGACTAGTTCAACTTATCTACAACCCCTAGACGATGAGATTGTTATGACTGATACTAGTACTAGTTTAAGTGAACAATTCGCCAACCTACTGAGAAATAATGCATACACCATTATTAAAAAGGAAATAAAAATAATATCATAATACAATGATATATTAAGTATAATTGAATATGATAAGAGAAAATCAAAGAAATATGTAAAAACTTTC
The DNA here is from genome assembly GCA_036023295.1 of Invenusta paracnida. NCBI lineage: Eukaryota > Metazoa > Platyhelminthes > Proseriata > Coelogynoporidae > Invenusta > Invenusta paracnida. Next base: position 1,940 of record JAYRBW010087382.1, read on the forward strand.
GGTGTGTCACACTTCTCATAGTCATCAGTAGCAGAGTGTTTATCCGTTGCCTAACTGTTAATGACGCCGAAATCCAGTGTGAGCGATAAAATTTATGCTGAGAGGTCCATGAGACTCATCCCCTATCAGGTAGAGCCTTAGATGCGGGGGAAGGTAATGGAATCGATGAATGGGCAGGAGGAGGAGAAATGTTGAAGACCATAAGAGTATTGAGTGAGGTTGACTGTCGATTATCAACTTATATATTTCAACTTTAAAACATTAATTTAAATTGTAATCTACATAAAAATAAATTGAAAATTGCCAAACAAATAAAATTATTTGGTATTTGTGATAAAATTATTTAAATTGTGGTTTTCATAAAAATGTCAGTTTTTACTGAATAAATAAATACATTATAAAAAAATATTTATTTTATTTTATGATGAATGAGACTTTTATGCTTTTGAGTGAGAATTAGCACATTATTGTTCGCAACCCAAAATTCTTAAAATTCTTATGAAGAAGGAACTAATTAATAAAAGAATATTTTAAATAATAATTTACCTAATTTAACGCATTTTTTCTATTATAAATAGCTTTTAATATAAATATTTAAAATTATTCTTTTTTTTTCTAAAAATTTGTTGTTTTAGAAATTTGAAACAGAGATCCACATAATTTTGAATTTTATTCAAATTTATTTATTTACTGATAATTATTTTCATATTTCAGTGCATCTATTTTCTACTTTTTTTAAGTAATTAGATATTTTTTCGAACATTCTTTTGTAATAATTTATAATAGAGTTTATTATTGCAATATCTTGAATTAGAAACAAAGACGAAGCTTATTAGAGGTAGGTACTTACTGCGAACTTTCAATAACTTTTCATCTAACATATCACTCATGATAATTGCTTGAAGAAGAGCCATAAAAAACTAATAGACTCAATGCTAAAATTAACAAATTTTATACACGCATTCATATTCTCATATTAACATAACATGGAAAGATTAAAATATTATACCTATTTCTACGCGAAATTAACCTTAACATAAATTCGTATTATTTTTGAAAATAAATGTAAATCAAGAATAAAAATATAAATTAAAATTGTTTGATTTTTTGTGAAATTTTGAAAATTGAATTTGTAGATTGTTGCTTAGCTAAACTCTATTTTATAGCTTCTCTTTCTCTTGCGATTATTAATATATTATTAATTTGATTTTTGTATTATTAGTGAGTGTAAAAATATGTGAATTGATATTGTTCGATGTTATTCAAGGTAGATATTCAATTGGTATATTAACTTGTTAATATAGATATAATTTTAAATAAATTCAAATTAACTTACTACATACCTGATATCAGAAAACGATATTTATTTTTTTAGGCTTACCAACCAACACATTGCAATAATATTTTCCATGTTTCAAAATATTTTTAAATACGTTTTCTCTATGAACTTAGAATTAAAAGGCTTATTAAAAATATTTTATAAATTTAAACTGTTGAGAGTTTTCAAAACTTTATAGTTCAAATTGAAATGTTTTAGTTATTATTTTATATTACAAAATGTAGTTGATGTTTTACCATATATTATCAAATACTTTATTCGTGATATATAAATGCAGAGATGTAAGTATAATTTTATTAAAACTAATAATCTATATATTATGTTATTTATATTTTTATAAACAAATATTGTTTTCATTTTTTTCTATGTAATTTAAAATTCACCAATATGTAGAGATATTGGTTAATAAAATAATGTCAGCGTCAATTTTCTAGATCGTCATCTTTAAGTCTTTAAATTCCATTTATATTACAGGCAGTCTATGTATACTATAGTATATACTTACTAAGCTAATACTAATACTACATGGTATATGTATATAGGAGACTAAATATTTTGTGGAAATTAATTAAAAGCAATTAAACAAATAACTCGAGTAAATAATAATTTTCAATGAAGCCTAGATAGGCTCCTTATATATATATAACGATGAATTTAGAATAAGAAATACTTCTATCTTGTATACTCTTCATTATACAGAACAGTAAAATATGCTTTTAACTCACCTCAGTTTTATTTTCTGTTGCTCAGGATGACTACACATATGTATGTATGCATGTAAAAAAGTCGGAGTCAGATATATATATATATATATATGCTATACATATATCATAACAGTTCAATTAAAAAGAATCATACGACCATATACGACCTTGACAGTCAACAAATAATTGAAATATTTACACATTTTTGTACATGTACACATGAAAGGTGCTGATAGATGTTTTAATTAACGTGCAGGGACAACTTAAGATACGTTAAAGTTGTCCCTGTTTACGTATAAATACATATTAATCAGATGCAAACTATGAAAGTTTTATGTACCAGAGATCTAAGAATGAGGAATAAGTTACTTTGTATTAAAAAAAGAAAAATGTTCCATGAAATTATAACAAAGTATGTAGCATTAAATTAACTTTTGCGATAACCGACATAGTTGTAAATACGAATGAATTATGCATTATCGAAATCTATATACGGACCAATTTAAGCGAACAATATTGTATAATAATCTTAACCAAATATTTTAGTATTATTTGTATTATGTCATATTACTTATTTGTAAATGTACATTTCAAACGTAACCATATTTTTTTTAAATAAATACCTACACATGTAGTCTTTAACCAGCTTAAAGATAATTTTAGAAGAAATCGTATTCCTACAATTATTATATTAAACAAATAAGTGTCATACAACTGCATGTTAACTCGTGAGTTAGTGTGTGAAAAATAAGTTTGACTAGAATTATCCAATTTGTATATGCTGTGCGTAATAAGAATTTCATTAGGCTGAGAATTTAAACACGGAACACGTCGGTTGGGTTTAAGTAAACACTTTCTCTTTCAATTGAAGTTTCAAATTCATTCTCTCGTGGGTATTTTTTTCTTCCCCGTAACTAAGAGAAATATATCTTGTGTTCAATCCACTGAATTTATGACATGTTCATTCTTGAAATCTCCGTGTTTTATAAAAAAAATCAAGAGAAAGAAAACCTTTTGAAATGTTCAAATAATCTCGATTAAGACTTTAAATTATATTTTTCAGAATATTTGAAATACTCCAAACATAACATTTATTGAATAATAAAATGAACGATATTTATTATTCCTTTAAATTGTGTGCCCATAATCAACAGTGTGTAAGAATATATATTCAATCACAACCAGAACGTAAATTTTAATATATTCACAATAATCTTAATTTTCTTTAAGTACTGTAAATTAAATATCAACGATAATTAACTTTGCTTTGTGCTTAACTGACTTTCTATATGGTAAATACATAATTATAAATAATATATTATTCAAAGAAATTTCTCAATAGTTTTGCCACCATCTATTTATTTAAACCTTACGTTCTAGTTATTTTTTATCTGTCTTTATTTTTTATTATATATAATTTTCATAAATAAATTAAATTTCAAAAAGATTAAACACAATCTTATATTATAAATATAGGTAATGTCTATAAAAATATTGTTTCGGATTTATTAAATAGATCAAATATAATTACTTAATTTGAACAATTAAAATCCCAAATAAATTTTATTTTCCGTTGAATTAATAGTTTGTTGCAATACAAGACTCGTTTTATAAATTTAATGTTTCTATTTTGGCAGAAAAACTGTCAAATTGTCTTTTATTTCCATATATAGTTCATATAGTTCATTAAGTTTATTCATATATTCTATTGAAAAATTATTTAAAGATAAAAATTGTAGTTAGATTGTAGATTTTATTTTATATTTACTAAGTATTGAGTTACTGTTTTCGTTTCTGAATAAATAAATATGTTTAATAAATGAAAATGTATACTCGTACATGTATACAAATTATAAACTGTCTACCAAAATTTTCCACACACCTAAAAAATCATTGGTCAAAATGTTATCATTAAGTTATTACAATAATTACTTATCATTCAATAGGTAAGATAAATGTGTGACTGATAAATGTAAACGTTAATATCAAATAAAGCATCCATTGTTGGCAATAACTGACTCAAGATGAGAACGCATTGACGGAATTAGACGGCATATTTATTTTTGGTAAATGTTATACCCCTCCTCTGCAAGTATGAATACTGTTATTCTCACTTTGAGGCTGTTTATTACCCAATCTAGATCCAAGAATATTCAATGCATGTTCTATAGGGTTTAAATCTGGACTTCGACTTGGCCAGTCAAATCAATAGTACTCAATATGCTCTTCATGATAATCATTAACTACACGTGCTCGATGGTTTACAGCATTATATTCTTGAAAGAGAAAATTTGAACCAATATACTAAATTATATACTATTTGAACCGATACTAAGTCAAAAGGAATGGCAACAAGCTCAACAGTTTCATCGAAGATAACGGTCAGCGCTCTAAAACCTTCTACCAACACAAGGTCAAGTTTATTATTCCAAGATATCGCTGCTCACACCATAACACTCCACTAGTATTCTTCCCAATATTCCACTGAATGGCCACTTAATTGCTGTTTCTTGTTCCCCGAAGTCAACAAGGTTGACTACTTTCATAAAAAAGTAACTTGACTTCATTGATCATGAGCATTCTAGTATCGATGATTGATTACAAATTGCAATCTAGCTTCCTTATTCCTTTCCGTTAAGGATTGAAATTTTAATGAACGATAGCTTCGTAAACCATCTTTAATTAACGATCTTGATATATATATATATGCTTAACCTTAGATACTGCAGAACAAATAAATGGGAATTAATGTTCTAAGAATTTTCTTTTATGTTTTGGCAAATTATTTTATTTAGTTTTGATGGTTTTTTAGATCTTGGGAAGTCTTTTACACTATTGGTATTATTATATCGCTTAATTTGATCATCCCTAACACACGTTCAAGCATGCTCATCAAATCAAATTTTGTGTCCGGTCAAGCGATCAAGCCGGCATGATGAACTTATCGATTTTAAAACAACAAATTATCAAAAATTATGTATTTTGATTTTGTATTTTTTCATTATGAGTTCAGCTGAAGAAGTTAGTAGTGAACAAGAATGTTATATATCACGTGATATATTACTGAATCACGTGATTACTTAATCAACCATTAAGATTTTGACTTGGGATTGGCTTAATGACAGAAATATTTAACGATTTCAAATCGTTTAAAGGGACGAATACAGTACTTATCAGATTTAACTGGGTGTATAACGTATGATTGAGATTACATCATTAGTTAGTTTTAACAGAATGAAGTATAGGTACCTACTTTCCCATTTTTATTACCTATGTAACATATTATTGTGAAAAGTGAATTGTACGCAGTGTGTACCTACTACATTGAACACAATAACCTAATATGTTAATTAGCAAGATCATAAATAATTATTTATATTTATGAAATTATGATTACTTATTAAATAAAAAGTTATACCTGTACCCATTTTTACACATTCGTGTACAAATCGTGTATATCAAATCGATTTGCTTTTTCGTAATTCAAAACATGATGCAATGTTGGATAGTTTTTCAGGCTAACTAAACTACAAAGTTATCAAAAATATTTCAGTCAAAAAAAACCTTAAATATGCAAAAAAATATGCTTTTTGCTTAGATAGCTCTATTATATGTAAACATCTTCTTTCACAAAATTTTGGTTATATGAAATATTGTGAATATTATTACTCATGCTCACATTATTAATGATATTTTGATCAAATCAAATCAAATCAAAGCAAAGAAAATTTACTTCATTTTAAGTGAGTTTATATATTGTATTTCATATTATTTATAATTACATTTCAAGCAGCAAAAGGGATGGGCGGAAGATGAGTTAACGTTTGTAAAGGTCAAAAAAGGCATTATGGACATTCCTTTCTGCATAATTATAGGCTTTAACATTTTTTTTAAATTTTATAGTAATTACATGCAATTTTCACATAATGCTTTAACCCGCATATTTTTACAAATCAGAACGATTTAACTCAAAACTCACACAGTTTCTTCTTATAAGGTTATATATAAGTATATGTAGGCCACATTTTTCGCATTAAACTGGTAATATATATAAATATGTAATATAATAAAATATCAATAGATCGTATTAGTTTTAGTAGTTTAAGAGGAACTATGTCAGGAATTTGCGTCTTCGATGATATGTGCATACTGTATACAACAAGCGATTGATGTGAAAATATTAGTCAGATGATATCTTATTCATGGAAACTATAAAATTACAATTAAAATATGAAGTATATAAAGTGACAAAAGCAGACATTCAGTAGAAATTGTTTTCTCTTACTTCGTCTCATCATGATCAAGATTGTGCTCTTCTTTGCCTGCGTTTTTGCCCTTCAACATGTTGGTAAGTTTTCAACTCATTACGAGTGTGATTGTTACTGTTTTAAAATATTTTCAGAGAGGGATACTAAGTTTTTCTTTTTGGTTAAAAATCCTATAAATCAATACATATTTAGATATTCATTACATTAAAGATATAATTATAATCAAAACTTCAATCAATATATAATAAAATATTAAAGGATAGAAAACATAATATTTTTGTACATTATTCAACAAGCTTCAGTCTTCTATCTTTTACTTTAAATATGTTGACATTTTTTCTATGTGTCTACTTTGTTTATAAACTGTTCTGTTTGCATTAGTAAAAAAAAGTTTTTTATAATTGTTAAAAAGATTTTTAAAATAATTTTTAAAATTTCTTCTAGAATTAATTGTCGAATTATATATGGAAATCCATATTTATAGTTTGTGCAAGCTGTGTTATCATAAAAGGTAATAATTTTCCTTCAAGGTATAACATGGATTTATAAAATAAATATTAAGATTCCTTGTTAAATATTTCAATGTCTCTAATTTTATAAGTACAAGATAAATTTTGTTTAATTTCAACCTGTAAATTTCTTTTCATATAGTTGTAATACTCTGTTATAGTCAAATAGAGTATGAAATATATATGTATACAATATCATTAATGCAATACCACATATATATATATATGGTGCATATACACCAACAGTGATTGGGCACTATTTCCAATGCTGCTCGTCTGAATTTCTTGCATTTCTAACTAAACGTATTAAATAATATATTAATTTATTATTTATTAACTATTGATAATTTTCATACAGCCACAGTTCTTTTAACATTTTATTTTAGCAGGAAATAAGCTTAATTATTTATTGAAATAGTTCCATTATACTATTTTACTTCTTATTTTTCTTAGTATATTATATTATATCATAGCATCCTTAGTTTTTACATTATATTCTCACTTCAATAATTATTTACTCGATCTATGGAAATTATGTTACATATGTAATTCACATTACATGAACCCATACGAACATTACATAAAACAAACGCTTTCCTTACAAATTGTTTATCATTTTTGTAGATCTTAATTATAATAATAAAAATTGTTACCTACTAATTTTGCTTTAAAAGTCGGTCGGATTAATTTAAATTGTTTATTAACTTAATTGACTTAATAAATATTTATCTAATATATTGAATTTAAAAAATATACTGATATTGAAGAAATATACAGGATTAATATATATCTAAATTTTTTACTACTACCAAGAGAATGCTATTCATTTGAGCCTCTCAGAAGGATGTTCACCTATTCGTGATTTTATTTATTTTATATTTTAGTTAAACTGGCATACATTTTAGAGTCAGATTTCAATATGATTTCATGCATAAGCTTTAGTACAAAATTAAGTTTCTTCGATCAGACGAAATTATTTAGTAAGTGTGATCACAAACTTCAGTACATCCTAAATTTAAATATAAAAATTCAAGTATTAGATCACATTGCCTTTCTCTTTTAAAATCTGTTCACTTAATACTGTAGGTATAATCGTTTTACACTACTCATGATGTTATCTCTAGCTTTGATCTCATAGATGTCTTCGTGGTGTAACTTTGTATAACCTTTCTAACTTAATCCACAAATTAATCTACATGATGCTATATCATTTACTACTTTCCAGGAGAATCAATCAGCTGTTATGTGTGCAATGGGTGTGCAGAACCTTTCAATTCAACTGGCATAATGACCAGTCCTAGCTGTACTGTTTGCAAGGTAATATTAATAGTTCCAAAATATTATATCTATTAGTAATAAATATTAGCCTCTGAGAAGAATATCTTAAAACGGCGCAAATAGGCTACGTGCTTATTACATTTTATGGATTAATCTTAAGTTTATATCATAGAAATTAATCCTTATATACATATAGAATGGCAATATAAACTAATTCCATTGAAACTATTGTGCATTTTGCGATTGTGGTTAATAATATCACTTCAAAAAGTAAATATGTATTTATATATTTATATACCATTCACATATTATATTTGAAAAAAAATTTATCAATAGAGTTTTTTTTTTCATGGTAATTAAAAATATAAAATGAATCTGAGCCATTCTCACAAACTATAACAAACATGGCTTATTTTGCGGCAAATTAAAATTTGATTTTAAAGTTAAATATATTGATTTTTAATAAATACTATACACTATTATTAGTAATATATTCATGTATTTATATAAATGTTAAATCACCAAAAACTGAAATTTTACAACTTTAAATTTATTCATAGCCTTTTTGACTAATTTTATTATGTTCATTTTGACAGGTAAAAATTTTCTGGTCATTCTTTGGCTTGAAAAAAACACATATTAATATATATCTAAATGTAATATGTTTTATTAAAGGTAATATTATAGAAATTAGATTTAGTTATGAAAAAGTGGTTGTATATATTAGTATTATAGATATGTAGGTATCTCAAAAAGGTTTTAAACTTCCCTAACAATTATGTAAATTCATATTTGGAACATAATAAAATGAGCAATAATATATATATGTATATATTTATTTAATCAATAAAGTAATATTACCAGATTATTTTCCCCACAGAAAAAGTTTCTCAACGCCCCTGTTATTGGAAAAACAGTGACTAAGACTTGCGAAGCTTCCTGTACCCCAATAAACGCCATGGTTGCTGGTTATGGGTATACCGACTCCTGTTGCGAAACTGATCTGTGCAACTTCTCTTCAAGGATGACTGCTTCTTTGGGAGGAATTTTTCTATCAGTCCTCTCCGCTTTATTCACTGCTTTCATCAAGTTCTTTTAACTTAATTGACTGATTCTGTTGATATATACTCTTGACATTTATGATAACATTTTAATAAGATTTATATATTGTATATGGTAATGATGCGAATTTATTACATTAGCTATAACTTGATATATTTATTGCAGGTCTTCACATTTAATATTTCTTAAATTTTATAATCACTTCTGTTGTTTCCCTACTTTTTATTATACAATATTTTTAACATATTTTTTATTATAAAATAATTTTTTTATTGATATTTAATAAAGTTTTACTCTTAGTTTACTTATCCGATTTTGATTTTGATTTAATTTAATGACAATAAATTGCATGTAGTAAGAGATAGTGTTGGTCAGGTACATACAGCTTCTGAATTACCTTTACTCGCACAATCACAATCAAGTATGGCTTTTGCAATGACTAATCAGAAACAGTAAAAATGGATGAACACATCTGCTCAAACTTGTTCTGTTTTTGTCTCCTCATTTCCATTTACAGTAGGACCTATTCCGTATAATAGAGCAGTTTTTAAATTTAGAAGTTATAACAGCAGCTGAATAGTTACTTGGCTAAAATCAATTACATAAAATACTTTCATTAAGAATTTTTATATTTAGTTACTGAGTGAGTGACACAAATATGATGGACTATGTTTTGTACCATTGAAAGTTGCTTGTTTTTGTATTAAAATACGAAAGCAATGTATATTTAAATATCCCGAGTCAAGCGAGTAATCTATTACTATCAGTAATCTAAAACTTATTTTAAACAAAGAAAGGAAGCATGCAGTGTTATCATATATATCAGTCAATTGAATAGGTTTATGTTTACTCTGTGGTTAATCCACGGATCCTAGCAATAGGTATATATACAATATAAAATGCGTACTCTATATATGTTTCGCTCTGCCTAGTAATTTAGTTTGCATTTATAGGTACAAATTACCATACTATAATAAATGCAAAAAGCTTCTTAGTTTATCATTAGATAGCCCATGTGTAATATTATGTTGAAATAATATACAACAATTACATTTATGTTGCGATATAAAATGAAATAAAATATGAAATAATGACGCAAAATATATATTTAGTGTATAAATAATTGTCACGAATTAATCAAATTACTATAAAGTAATAATATGCAGAAATTCCACCTTTTTTATTTTAAACTCATAATGTTGTGAATTTCCACAACAGGAAAACGATGATATGTTTCATTGAATTTTAGAAATTATTAACAAATGGTTATTATTATTATTATTATTATTATGCTTTAATTAAAACCTCATTGAGTTTTACGATAATACATGTTATTCCTTTTATGTCTAAAATAAAGTTTAACCTGTCTTACGATTATCAATTGAAAAGATTTGTATGGCTTTTGGAGATAAATGGGTATCATTTATATATATTGACATTTTCTTAAGGACCTAAACACAGGAGCTGGTATCACTGTCTAGCATTTAAATTTGTCCTGTTTTCAGTTCTCATCAGTAATATTGTTGCTGTAATTTTAAACACTAATAATCGATATTTGTCATATTCTAAGGCTAATATGAATATTGAGTAGTATAGTTTGAGATCATATCATCCTTACTCAACTAAAACATAGTTATAAGTTTGAGAATAAAAATATCGATAGAGATAAAATCAAATCGCCGAAGAAGGATGCTGTAAAATTAGTAGAAAACTTCAACTTTGTTTAAGAAACAAAATTAAAAATGGAAAGATAAAAATAGAGTAGGTAAACACAAAGCGATGGATTTTGTTCACGAGTTTACAATATTAACTAGGAATTCTTACACTTGAGAAATAATACGAATAAGATATTTTAGATTTCATTTTGTATTCTGATTTTTTCAAATGTCAATATATACCAATAATAAATATGTAAAAATATTTATAAATAAATGGTTCAGAGATGTTTGAAATGTGATAATATTGTGTTTTCTTGGTACTGTTGACAGGAGAGTTGGTATAATAGTCTTATTAATTGAACAGAAGAGACTACATGCTATAATTTATCACTATAGCAGCATATAAAATACTAAAATCTTATCTAATCTTATCTATATTTTACTCTACATTGTTAAATATATAAAAGATCAGCACCATATTCTTATAATACAAATATCAAAGTTATTTTCTTACTTATAATATAATCCGGCTTTTTATTAAAGATATCTTATATATATACATATATTAAGTTATGAATCGTTTTTACAAATATCAATTATTTGTTAAATTTGTGCTCATGGATTATTTGCAAGTTATATATCTTCAACATATGTACATAAAATTCAGATTTAATAGTAAATATTCTCTGCATATGTTGTTTTACTTGAAAGTGACATACTTTAGAATATATTAACCAGAATTATAACTAATTAATACAAACCATGATGTCTTACTAAAAATTAATTTCTATCATAAAATAACATGCGTAATATAATACTCTTTATGTACAACTGTTCAATATTGATTTTTTTAAACTTTTTGATTAAATAAAATACAAATAAATAATTTAATATCGAGTTTAAAGGGATATTAAATATCTATTCTATTCGTAGTAAAATTGATATTCTCTTTATATCGATATTTTTTACATATTATTCGGTTTTACTGATTTTAAAACTTAAAATGTATTGAATCTCTCTTTCAATCTGTAATAATTTGTGTATGCTCAGTTGGAGTATTACATATTTTATTATTTATTATTAATTATTATGAATATTGGGACATACTGTCTAATTTGTTAACTTTCTAAGGAGATTAACTAAAAAGAAATAAAATTTGTTATAGTCATTATTATAATTTTGATTTAAAGTATTTGACTGCCTCTATTTATGTGATCATTGATAATCAAAAATAATATATTTGTATCATATAAAATAACATGGACGAAGCCTGATGATGATTGTATAATACAATTGAAAACGTTAGCTAATTTTCATCTTTATTTTTCTTTTACTAGAGTGCTACCGGCCACAAGTATTAATATCTATGGACGTATTTTGTTACGCGCATTTTCGGGAAATACTTATTTTCTATGTCTTTAAAATACTTTTTTTCTTTGAGCAGAAATAATTAATTAGTAACTGTGCATATTAAAATATAATAATTACAATTTTAATAAATGTCCTGTATACTTTAAAAATTAAACGATAACTAAATTATTTATAAATAAATTTGGAGTCCTTTAATATATATAATTATATATAATAATAAAAAAATAGTAGCATAGTATAAAAAATATAATTAAAGTAAAGAAGAAAGTATTTCATAAAACTGAAAAAGATACAAAATTCTACTAATTTTTCTGAAAAAATCAAATCAAAATACTTACAAAAAAAATTTTCATATGAAATTTTCACTTAAATATGACTAAAATTATTATAGTATTGGACATAAATTTCAGTCAATAGTCAAGTATCACATAGACATTTATAAATTAAAAACAATATACCACGAAACCTTCTAGTAAAACAGTTAAGAATAAATCACTATAATTAAGTAAAATAAGAACTTTAATAATTGTATTTTGCTTACAGTCACGCGTAGCTTCTTTAAAATAATAATTAGCGCCAGCAATGAAGTAAGTTTTGGCAACAAAGCATCGCTCATCCAAATGGGACATTATTGTTCTCCAAGTCATGCAGAAATTGCAAGCAAAATTGATTCTAACAAACCACTTCTAGTAGTATTAACTTAAAGTCAACACATTAAATAGGTACGAATAATGAAGAAAATCAATCAGTAGTCCTACAATGATGTTTTTTAACCAATTAGAAGTAAAATCCTTGGGGGTCATGTGACAGGAATTAAAAAAATCTTATTTTTCCAAAAGTAGTGATTTAGTTGATTTTTTATGCCATTTCGACAAAGTGTATACAATTTGATTACTTTTAATATTGTCAAATTTTATTATATAAAAAATAAGATACATTGGCGTACGCAGAAATAGTCATGGACGTCTCGAAGATGTAATAAAAAACAAAAATATGCTAAAGCCAAATATAAATTAATTATGTAAATCTTTATAAGATACCCAAAGAAATATATTTTTCTTACTTTTCATATTTTTACTTTTACTGTGTAAAAGTAAATATATTTTATATTAACTCATTATATTATATATTACATTACCTAATGCAATATTAGTTTATTATCATTATATGTACACATTTTATGATATTATGTATAACTCAAATCGACTCTTTAACAGTTACATTTTCTGGAAATTCTGGCAGTAAAGCCGTTTTTAGTGATAGATACCAGAATAACCGAGATATCGTAAATTTTACAAGACCTTTCCTATCTGTCTTTTCTTAGCTATCCTAGTGCTTTTTGCGCAGAGAAAAAAAGTTGCTGGTGCCTTCGATTTAAATAATTTTTCTTTCTAGTAGTTAAAAATTAATCTATTTTTATGGTTAGCTTACCCTGATTTTACTGGCTATAAGCATATTTCAAGGGCACCAGAAGCTTTCGAAAAAGTAGTGTTGGGCAAGATAAATGTATTCATTAAATTTCAAATTTACATTAATTTGATAATTTCTGAATATCGATTCGACTCAGATTTTCAGAAAAGTAAAGATTTTTGATGGAAATTTTTTGATTTTGTTAATCAATCACTGCATTGGATACACTGGCATGGGCTCTGTGTTGGAATGTATTTAGACGTAAGGTTAGGGGGGTTCAAATTAGTATAGGGGGCACAGCACTGGCGTCTGGAAATAAAGCACTAACAATATTATGTCCTATTAATAATTTAGGAGTGGTGTGATGCATAATATGGTGTGATTTGTTTATCCTTTTAATGTTTATACTATTGTGCATAAGTTGTGCAGTATATAATGGAGAATACCTACTGTGATTTCAAATTATAAAGTTTGTATATTTTTAATTTGTGTAAAGTAATTCAGTTTCTGTTAATTTTGTAACTTTAAATGTTCATTAATTTTTGAAAAGTATCTGAAGTTTTTATATTGTTATAAATATATATTACAAGATTTATACAACTGGATTAATGAATATAACTAATATATATATAACGGATTTTTTGATTTATATTTTTTGAAGAAATAAATAAATAATTTCATAAAATATATTTTAAAATAAGACAACTTTAACATCTATGCAACACATGACACAGAAAATACACTGGTAAAAGCTATATTAGCAATTGAATCTAATACGATAATAAATGAATATTTTCTAAATACTACATTATAATTAAATATATATATACACACAAATAAAGTGTATTGATGTTAATATCTTTGTATCTGTTAAGAGTATTAAAATATTCTACAATTACTTCAATCATTTAATCAAATTACAAATTTCCAAAAAGAGTAAAATATTAGGTTGATGAATGTAGGAAACTCGATGTTCAGAAATATATAATTAAATACTAAAATTTGACATGATTTGTTCAAAAGCGAATGAAAAACTTTATATTAAGATACTATTTGTATTGACGATGAATTATGTTTCCTTATAGTTGTAGTATAGGTGTAGGTGTAGTATAGTAGTAGTATAAATAACATAAATGATGATCTAATGTGAGAACAATTTTAAGTCTAATATTTTGGGGCTAAATGTCCTATAATATGTATTTTGAGAGCTAGTTGGGAGGGATTAATGCAAGGTTGAGAAGACTTTCCGTTTCGTGGAGTTTCGCGCAGCCAGAGGTTTGGACGAGGAATTAATGAAGGCTTTCACGGAAGTTGGGGATGTAGTGGGTCCATTCACAGGGCCCGAGCACTGGAGCAGAGGTCGTAGTGAGTCCGGACGTGGTAATGTATACAAAGAGAGCTGCACAGAACCGTTTATTGTTCGTTTGGACTTCATGAGATCGCGACCCGAGAGATGCCGCGAGAACTGATAGCGATAGGCGTCCTCTTCATCCGCCTCAGTTGGTTTTTCACCTTGACGACTGTTACTAGGGTGGGAGTAACCGGCCGGATGATCGGTTGCCAGACCATTGTGGGTGGGGTAGAGGGCCTTTAGCAGCTTGGGCCGGGGGGAGGAAGGTCCTAACCCTTCAGGCCCGTAGGCTAGGTCCTCACTACAGTCAAAGTAGATCTGGGATGGGCCGTGGTAGATATGGTGGTGATGCGCTTTATGAAACCCCAATCTAACTGAGGAGGGCAACTTGGATGCGGCACCGTGAGATTTTTCCATCTCAGAAGAAGACACCCCTGGCTCCCGACTACTTAGAATACTCACAGGAGTGTTGGATCGATTTTTGGGGACAGATAGTCTTCCGCTGAGACTGCCAATGCCACTGACACCACCACCAATACTCCCTGCACTTCCCCCAACTATCTTGGAGTCTTTGGGTTCGATGTGAAAAGCGAGAGCCTCAGAAAGTGAGGCTACCTCTTGTTCACGAACACGTAGGTTGAGGTCCGTGAGACTTCTCCGGGAACTTCGCAGACAGTCCTTCTGTCGCTGGGAAGTGTCAGAGATCTCCAAAATCGTTCGACGTACTGGAGTCTTCATTCGCTTCTGTCCCTGGCTGAAACTGTTTCCCCGGATTAAGGCTTTAATTTCGGCCGCCACAGGGGGATCAATTTCCATCCTACCAGCATATCCAGTAGACTGATGCGACTGTTGTAACTGCTGTTGAGGTAAGTTTTTCCTTTCCATTTTAATGTTAAAATGTATTAAAAAATCATATTGAGCTGTTTAATTGTTCAGAAGTCTTAGTTGATATTCTTTCTGATAAACAGACGTATACACTTTGTAGTCAGATGGAGATAATTTGGAGAGATGAATTTTCATACAGCTTTGCTGTGGTTTCCCTCTTTATGCTATATAGAGACTTACCAAATGCAGCTTAGAAATATGAGTGTAGCGTTGAGCATATGCACACTTTAACCTATTGATAAATTAATGATTTCAATATACTTGAGATTCTCAATACATTATAATGAGTAGGTAGTCGTCAAAGCTACGTAATTTAACAGAAATCCTACTATATATACATAAAACCACATTTGTTTTTGTAGCTTAAAGCACTACTTAATGCTACACTGATTTTTGGCATTTGTCTATTCACAATATACGAGAATATATAAATCTACTCACGTACACACACACACATATATGCATTTACTTACTAATGAATATTATATTGTTTAACTTAGAAATAAGTTAATTAGTAATTGAAATTTAATTGCAAGTATTAGTTTTATTACATTGTATTGATAACTTGCACTAAGATTAGTTCACTTGGTTCAGATTTTAAATGTCAAAAAAATATTATATTCCTATGTGAATATGTAGCATTAATTAATTATTATTAAAACTATAATACTTTATTTAGTTTAAAGCTAGGTTTAATTCTTTGAAAGCTTTCGATAATATATAATTATGTTTAACTCTTTAATTGAAATATTTTAAATTCAATTTTGGTTTTATTGATTCACAAAGTTGTTTGTTTCCTATTGTTTTTCTTTTATTTTATTAAGAAAAAGAGAATTACTGATATTTTTAAAAGCAGGTGATTTCAACCAATAATTTAAAAAATTCTAAGACGATACAGATAAATGTACACTAAAAATTTATTTTTTATTTGAAAACATTCTTTATGTTTTAATAAATTTCTAATAAATATATCAAGTATAAAAGTTTTAAAAACAAAAGTTCTGTTTGTAGCATAATATACTGAAACTTAGAGTATGCATATTCAATACCTATATTATCTCATCTGTTAAAACATTGTATACCAGTTTCACGTACATTTCGGAGAAGGTGATAAGTTAATAGTATTTAGTCAATATATTTCTTGCACTTTTTCACATTACTGCATATTTTGTATACACTCGAATGATTCATCATTCATTTTAAGTATGAATATCTTAAATATTGATGAAGGCACAAAATCTATGAAAGTATGAATATATTGATTATGTTATCTAAACCTTATTCATATGAAAAATAGACCGCTCAACACATCATTATTATTAATATATGCATTGCTCATAAACAAATCTATTGATAAGTAAATTCTTCAGATAAAATCGTCTATGTTATATCAAATATAGATTGATACAAATGGACTTAATCCTTCTGCGGAAGCACATTTATATATATTTTTATAAATTAATTTTACTTTAGATAGACAGCGATATGCCTTATAACTATGTAAGTAGTATTTAGTCAATGACAGCGTAAATAGTTTGCTACAACCAGGAGTAAGTAGTCTTGATTTGAACGCTCGACCGCTGGATTGCTAGCCTCGCGTCGTAACCATTTGACCAAACATGAATAGTGTATATATGAACTGATTACTCAGATAAACAAACAATTTTGGCATACTAACTACAGATGGACAGATAATGCACAAATGGAGTATAAATTTAGATTGAAATAAAAAATAATCAGTGTGTAGATAGTGCATACCATAAAGGTTTTCCCAGTCAAATTTAAATGATTGGGCAGGCAAATATGAAATTGGTCATTCAAATATGAATTTAACGGGAGCTTTAGAATTCAAATTAAGGTACTTCTAATTGAGCAAATAGTACTTCAAATCAGCAAATATACCATTAGTGTGACACAACTATAAATTTAGGGAATTTAATTGCATTTAATGTAATTCCAATTGGAGATAGGTATAGTTCAATATAATCAAATATTGTTGTCGTTATTACCAAAATTACGAATGACATGCGGCTGCTTCTTTCCAAATTTACATTCTATACTTGTAAAAGGCTGAAACCATTTTCTATTGTATGTTAAACTGAGTAATTTTATAAAGAAATAATCGATAAATTTATACATACGTACTGTAGGTATGCCTGTACCTAACGTGTACTCATTAACAGATTGGAGGTTCAATAACTAAATTGCTATTAGAATTAATTAAACCAATTGCATTTATTCTACTTTTAAAAAAGGGCATATTTCGATCAAGAGATTGAAGCTTGCTGAATATGTATAAGAACTTATTAAAGATGAAGTGTATATTAAAATTTATTTTGTTTCAGTTTAAAATCAATTTAGCGATAGGTATCCTTTTACTATTTCCCTCTTCCAGTATATCAGGAAATAATATAACAGAAATATCAAGTTATACCTGCACATTAAGTAAATTATCAAAAGTTCAATTATTATTTAGAATTCTGCATAATAATTTAATAAATTAGTATTTAATTAATAACATTTATTCAAATGTGTAGTTAATTAATCTTAGCATACTTTTATATATATAAGTAATAAACTTTATTTAATTAATGAAGAATAATGCAAGACTTTTATAAATATGTAAATATAAACCCACTGAGCGCGTATGAATCATAGTTTTAATTGATTAGTGCAAAACTCTAATATAGCTCAATGCTCAGCATACATTCAATATAGTTTTTAAATAAAGTAGGAGGAGTTCATCAACTTCCATTTAATTATCTACTGGTAGTACTAGAGGGTTCTACTGGTAGTATTAGAGAGTTCTACTGGTAGTACTAGAGGGTTCTACTGGTAGTACTAGAGGGTTCTACTGGTAGTACTAGAGGGTTCTACTGGTAGTACTAGAGGGTTCTACTGTAGTACTAGAGGGTTCTACTGGTAGTACTAGAGGGTTCTACTGTAGTACCAGAGGGTTCTTGAAGAGTTTTAAATCGTAGGAGAACGTAAATTTAAAATAATATTGATATGGATGTCATATTTTTATTTTGTACATTTAAAAATACATTTGTTAGTTATAATATGTATATTGCAAATTGAACTGATAAAATCACATTACAAACCTATTGATATATTATGTACATACTAACGGAAATATATTATAAATCTAATTTTATTAGTTTCAGTGTTATGTATTTTTGAGACATACACTTAGCTTTTCATTTTTTAAATAACAAATGTTATATGTAATTCACATTGTCGAGTAATTCAAAATGTTAATATATCGTCAAATCAGATTAAAACGCAGTGTATACAATCGACATGCTGAGTAATATCATAATAAATCCAAGAAAGAAGTTTTTTATTGTTTCCGTCGATTATAATCTTGTGTAGCGAACACGTTGGCAACTGATTTTAGATCAAGTGTATCAGTTCTTTCTTCATGTGTATATGTTACCGGTGATCTGGCAAATCTGGCATATTTCAAAAAGACTGAATTAAGCGAGTATGCTTACTGTAGGGGGGCCTGCTTTTTAATTGAATAATAGCAAACAATATAACGCAACCCTCATGAGACGAGATAACTATAGCACCAAATGCATTTAGCAACGCGTTAAGTATTACCCAATAGTGAGTATTTTGTAATATAACGTTATAACTAAAAAGGTACATCATGGAGAAGTTAATAGTAAGGCTGAGTGAATAAGTTAAGGAAATAAAGTACCGACAAAACATGTTCGACATCATCAACAGCATATATCCCGCTAGAGGACACGGTGGTCAAGAAACTTGGAGACGGAAGTGGGTGACAAATACGCCAACATTACAAGGGAGTATATCATGACCTACATTACAAGGGAGTATATCATGACCTACATCCAGCTAGGCGAAACCTGTCAACTGAAGAAGAGCAGCGTTAGAAAGTATTTGGTGGTCAAGACAATAATCTCCAAACACATGAATTCGCGGTCTCAAATAGATCTCATCGATATGCAGAGTCAGCAGGAGTGGGCATTATTAATTTATTTTGAACTACCAAGATCCCTTTACTAAGATGGTGGTTCTACGGCCTCGGCAGTCCAAAACGGCAGAAGAGGTCGCATAATTTCGTTAATAAAAATTGAGTGATACTGAATATAATTATGTTATGCCTCACTTTAAAATTCGTAAAAGTTGGAAGAGTAATATTAATTTTAGACAGTTTGCACACTGCCTGCTCACTTATTTCAGGCAATTCAAAATATGCCAGATTTGACAGATTATAAGAATATATAAAATAGTTCAGTTATTTAAACGCCACTGATTCATTGATGAGCGAAGTCCCGTTTTTATACGACATGCTGTTGAAAACAATCTCTCT
>JAYRBW010087393.1:0-22110 GCA_036023295.1 Invenusta paracnida
CTCCCCCCCAGTTCCGGCGCCCCCGTCTCAATACGGTAACTTACTGTGATATATTGCAGGGAAATACAAAATTTGACTTTATTTAAGTATTTTCATATTTTAATCCGCAGAGAAATGTATTATTAATTGTCACATTTATTGTGCAGTGTTAAAACCAAAGAATCTAGAGCGATAGGGACAAGAATCATCACTCTAGTCTCTGCTAAAAGCTTAAAGAAGGCGGCAATTGAAGCTAGTCCACCATATTTATGTATTAACAGAGTGTTGTGCCGCCTTTAAAAAAATAAATATCTTGAAAGATATGTTAACAAACTTACAGATAAAACATATTTTTTAATTATTTTTTTAGCTACTAAGTTGCTATTAATAAATAAACTATGATGTCCAAAATTATAGTTTTTATGGATAAATATTATTAATAGTTATTTTTTCAACATAAGCTCCTATCCTTCCAATTAACAACTACTGCCAACTTCTGCCGAGTTAGAAGATTTGTAAATTTTATCAACAACTATATTTAAGGTTCTTGTCGTTCGCTTTAAATTCTTTGGTTAAAGTATCCTATTTTGTATTATATCCATTACACTAAATAAATTAGAATTATCAAATGACTCGATTATGTTGCACAATATCTGAAATATTATTCTGAAATGAAAGCCAGAATTTATTATAGAGGTATATTTTAGTTTGAAATATTTTTCAATTAATAAGCAAATATCATGTATGAAAAAATCAATATGTTTTCACTTTAATTATTTAAGCTTAGAATAACATTTAAAATTAACAAACTATTCATTATAGGTACCACTTTTGCAATGGATAAAACTGTCTAAAAATAACAAATTTTTAATATACAATAACAAATATTTAGTGTACAAAATGATTTTTGTGTGATTTTTTTGACTTATTTATTCTTTTTATATATGCGCGCATAGCTTATATTAGCATTTTATATCAAATAAAAAATGTTTTACCTTGACAGATATTGCTTCTTCCAATTTGATATCCCTTCGGACACTGACAATGGAACCCACCAGGAAAGTTAACACAAATGCCATTGGGACAAATCTTTCTTCCCGTGTATTTATTCACAACACATTCGTTGATATCTGAAATATTTAAATATAGGATAAATAAGGCACGCGTTACTTGTATATGCCAAAAGTAGTATGTAGGTTAATATAGCAAAATAATACCTTTGCATGATTTGCCGTCAGCAGAAGCAACAAAACCAACGCGGCATATGCATCGATAACCACCGAGACGATTTATGCATTGATGTTCGACGCCACAAATATCTGGTGTTTCTTTACATTCATCCAAATCTGTTAAGAGTAAGAAGTCACCCATGCGTATAATATTAAATTTTAATAAATATAAACAAAACTTAGTTTCACACAATATTCTATATAACCTTGATGCAAATAAAATTCAAAGTTTGTATTCTACATATATAATTACATTAAAAAAATTAACGATGAAATCAGATAGATAGATAGATATGTATAAAAATCGATAAAATTAGTAACTTTAAATAAAATATAAAATATGTTTAATTTGCCAAATTTATTTTAATATCGGAAACAATAGCCGCACGCAAACAAGGACACATTTACTGTTAGTCAATGTTAGACTATAACTGCTTATAATATTGCAAATTAACGATACTTTTTATTACCTGCATTATTATCCTGAAACAATGTACACATCACACGAAGTGTAATCAATAATTGTATACATAATCAATTATTTTGAACTAAAGAGTCGTTATGCGTCTGTATTGAACTATAAAAGTATCATGATCAATTCTCGTATCGTTTGAAATAATGTGATAATGTTCCCATGTTTTATCTAATTTGATAGTAGAGCATAGTCGCATCAATTTTTCAATTATGTATGTCACAATTCAAGAGACCTTTACATTAATATGCTCATTGTGATTACTGTACTTTCCATATTTAACTTTAAAGCATTGTTCAATGTTCAATATTTTAGGATGATTAACATGAAGATGAACTTGAGTGTTTTACCTTCACACTTCTTTTTTGGGTATCCAGCCCATGTGAATCCAGCTGGACATTGACATTTGTAGCTGCCGGGAAGATTGACACAGTGCGCGTTCACATCAGGACACGATTCATCCGGACGAAATAATGCACATTCATTGATATCTGTAGAAATACATACATTTACTACTTTTTCACAATATATAATAATAGATTTAATTTTAACTGAATATTATCAAATCAATCAGTTGTGACAAAATGAGAGAAATGTAAAGTATAACAAATCTAACGAAAACAAATAATATTGTATTAATGAAATATATAAATAGATTGATTATGACGTCATAAAGAAGTGCCAATCAGTCCAATAGAAGTTGGGTTCGAAGCTTTTAATTAATATTTGAAAATCAAGCTTGTTATGCTTTAAAATATATTCTATTAAACATAATTTCCATTAAGCCTTTTAGTTGGTTAAAGAATGTGCTATAAATCGGAATAAACACAATACCTATGCCCAAAGTTCTCGAAATGTAAATTCTGGAATCTCTTAAACCTTTTCTACTGACGTAGTAGGCTATTTATTTATTTATTTATCATAATTAGAATAAATTCGGGCAAAATAATAACAACTGATTTACAAATGAAATATTTCAACCCCCAATGAATTATGAATCATCATACATGGCAACCATAATGATATATCTCTCACCTTCGCAATTATCTTTGACAGATCTAAACCCGCGATCACAGAGACATCGGTAGGAGCCGGGGACATTCTCGCACTTCTTGTTGGGACCACACTTCGCTTCCCCGTTCGCGCATTCGTCGATATCTGGCACAACACCACGAATACCACAATTACTTAAAGAACTTGAGAATAGGACGTGGCCACTTGCACCATAGAATTTGCAATAAATTAATAATACGAAACAAAAATTTGGAATATACTGTTGCATATGAAACATATATAAATAAATTGCAATATTGAACACATGGGAGCTTAAATGATGCGAAATTTATATTTTAAATCAATAATGTATAACTAAAATAATGTGAAAAACTTCCATTTTGTTATTAAAACATCAAATATACAATATGATTCTCGATAAGTAAAATATATATATTTAATGCTACGGAAAATCATTCTAAAAGAAATTTTGTTTAAATTTTTGTCTGCCGGTTTTATTTAAAATCTCACTCTACAACTAATTCAAGTATCATAGAACGCATGTGTGAGTAGGCAAAATATCACTTTCACAAACAACTTTTTATAACAATGGTAATTTTAAATACCTACATATTATACTCTATTCAATTGAAATAGACAATGGAGGGAAACAGATTTCGTAATCTGTGGTTATGTATACTTTTGTAAGTTAATTGCAGTGTTTCGAAACTAATCTTTTTCTCGAAGCCCCTTCATTTAACGTGAGTTATGATATACTCAAAGTTTTTTTAGAAAGAAAAATTTCCAACTTTATACTTTTTAAGAGTTTATTTAAGATATCAATTTTTTTATATATCCATTATTAAATCGATGCCTATCTCATGTTTTCTACCTCAAAATAAATTAGCGATATAATTATCAAAATTCACCTATTCCGTCTACCGATTTTTAGAAGTTCGACTTCAGTGAAAGACCATAACTTTCATATTATAGCTATACGTAGCAGTCAAGTGGTCAATATCAAACGTAGGTATGGTAAAGTTCAATACGGTTAAGGGCCATTTAAATTTATAATTTCACCATTTAAGGTCAATCAATAGATTTCATTGCGGTTATCATCAAATGAAAAATTACTACAGACGCTGTTGAAGTGTCAACCATCAATTCATTATAGTTTGCAATGATTGTTAATAAAGAGTTAATAATTAAAAAGAAAAACTTTTATCGATTGACGGCACCTACCTAGATACATACATATATTTAGGTAGGTAAATATTTACAAAAGATATTATTATTTAGGTACTATATCAATACGTAAAATAATAAATTGATGAATACTTCATTAACTTCTAAATGATATATTTCAAAATAAATCTAGTAGGATTTATAATAAGAAGTTATATGTGTCTTTTGAAATATACAGACTTAAAATAAGAACTATTTTAATGTTGCGTTAAGTAGATTTTTTAATCCTTTTTTGTACATTGTAAATATCTTATTAAAATGATTTTAATGGTTAGCATTTTTATAAAATAATCAATGCGACAAAATATTTGGAGAAAATGTATCAATCATATATAATTCACTGTTTTACATAACATGCAATGTATAGTAAACCATAATTCCTTTCCCAAAGATGACATATTTAACATATAGCAATAGCACATGGAATGCGTTTATTTACCTTTGCATCTTGAATATCGAGATGGGCGATACATTCCCCTGGGGCACTTAGACTTGACGAAGCAGTTGAATCCGCCGGGATAGTTGATGCACTGGAACCGATCCCCACACAACTGTTTGGCACCCTTCTCCGCGCACTCGTTAATATCTCGAATTTGAATAAAAACATGATTGGCCAAGATATTGAATATATAGGTATGTAGATGAACAACAAGATAGACTCTTTAAGAGATTGAAATGTGTCTTTATGTTAACAAAGGAGCTTCGGTTGTAAGATATCCATGCAATTGATAATAATACAAATAAAAACAAAATAGAAAAAACAGTTATGACTGATGACTTTAATTATATCTGTGCCTTTAATGATCACACTAGACATCTAATAGATAATCGGTTGACAGAAAATTTGAATATTAACATCCGCCTAGATTATTAAAAGAATGAAAGAAATATAACTAATTATATTACCTTCCTTGATTATTGATTATTATATTTTGTTAATGACACAAGGATATCGAAATGTTTTAAACTCCTATTTTTAAATACTAAAAAAATTTCCTCAGGTTTAATCGCCAAAACTCTTTATTAGAGTTTTATAACAATATTAAATTACACTGTTTCTAAGTCTCATTCTTTTTAGATTAGTTTAGTGTTGTTTAGTTGTTTAATTTAATTTAATTTAGTTTAATTTAATTTAATTTAATTTAATTTAATTTAATTTAATTTAATTTAATTTAATTTTGTTAATACAGTTAACACAGCTGTATAAACTAGCTTGCGTCAATGGTTAACGGAAACTATACTGGACTGGTCTACACCATTAAATCATTCTAATCATCGAATCGTTTACATGAGTAGAAATAAAATATTACTGCTGTACTAATATCAAAGGTAAACCCGTCATTAGTGAAACTTGAACAGTTTTTAGCTGCTCATTATACAAATACAATACAATACTTCATGTCATACACATAGAATCATATATAAATCATTAATTTTGTATATTTCTGACACTAAGAGCGTTTTCCAAAAGTGGAATCATTAGGAACGCTCTTTTCTGTCAGGAATCATGAAACTTTAGGAATGAACGATTTCTTGTCATTCTTTAATTTAAATGGAGCGTCAAAATGAATGATATATTTTAAAGCAAATCGGTGTAGACTAATTTGTTTAATGAATCGGTTAATACATTACATAAACAGAGAAAGTAAATATTATTCATGCAAATAACTTTCTTTAAAACTCAAACTAATCATTTCATTGATATAAAAATTCAAATTTATTTTCGCGCTTCGATTTGGACACAGCTAAAGGCGCATCGGAAATCAGATACGTGACCTACTTAATTTCTATGGTAACACCGAACGATTCCGACTTTTGGAATGAATGATTCGTTAAGAGAGACATTGGAATCTTTAATGATTCTACTTTTGGAAAATGCACTAAATAATTTGGAGGGTTGTCGGAGCCTCTCGATCCCATTTGGCTGCACCCATTAGGGTAATATTACTATTAATAAAAGCAACAATTTTAATTTACCTACAAATAGAAATAGACGTTAAAATGGAATAATTTCATCAAAACATTTTTAAATACTAAATTTGAAAAGTTTTGTAAATTACAGTAACATTTTAAGACATGCTCCTTCTAGTACTTATTTAGATAACTCAAATATTAATTATTTTCCAAAATGTACATCTAGCACAAATGATCTGAATTATTCTTAACGACCTATTAAATCCTATCCATATTGGGGATGTGGCCTTTGAGACCCGCATTTTTGCATTTGAATTTTTAAATGAACAATTGGAGCAGTGTCAGCTTCCGTGATTTTTCTAAAAAGAAAGTTTCCCCACTGTTAGCGCTATGCTCACGATTGTGCTGCTCACAAAGGAGTAGTCACGTGACCAAACTTTAAAAATACCCCCTTTCGTAAAAATGAACAAAACATGCTTTTATATTTAAAAAAATGCATGTCTCTCTCAATATCGATTCGGTACTGATTCATTTCATGTAATATAATTCACAAAATTACAATACAAATAGGTTTTCTTGCAAAAAAATTGTATAAAAAAAATGTTTTCAAAAAATTATAAAAACGACTATTTTACCTCTCTTTTATAAGATACACATATTTCACCATTTTTTCAATGAAATAATAAGTTAGAAAACGTCTTTGTTTAGCTACATGGCAAGTTTTAAAACTCAACTCTATATGTCTCTAATACAACCAACCCTACATACAATACAACATACATACATAATACAAGCCTATACATATGTATAAAGAGGAGAAATAGGAATTAGTTCTCACATATATACGGATATTAAAACAAAACCTGGTCTTTTGCAATTCATCATTAAAAACACCTACAAATTAAAGAAATTATACAAAAAGAATGGAACAAAGACCATAAACGAATAAAAATTTGTAAAGAGTACATGAATTTCATTAACATAGATATTGAGCAAATAGAAATAAAAAACCCAAAAAGAATTGAAACATCTGATTAACAAAAAAGAAGTCGAACCTGGATAGATGAAATGGCCAATAAAAGTAGCCTAAATTACTATAGAAAAGTCAAAAAAGAAATAAAAAGTGAGAGGGTACTGGGAAAACAATAAAGAGGAAACTTTGATTAGAATGTTCCAAAGTGGAGTCATAATTAATATAGAAAAGGAAATAACACATTATGTAAGGACTGTAATAAAGCATTAGACATAAAACATATTCTTGGTTACCGCAAAAAATTTGAAAACATAAGAAAAAATATAATTTACAAATTAATGAATCAAATGAGATAGAATATATAATAAAAATGCTTCAATTGAAAAAAGAAAATAAGGAGATGACAGATTACCTCCAAGAAATTAATAAAGAATTAAAGAAGATAGAAGAGATTGTGGAGGGTAGGTAGCTTCTTTACTGTTTCCAGCATCAGATGCTTCCATTAATTTAGTCTTCCTATAGTGGTAGAGAAGGAGTAGACCTTTTTAGGTCAGTTAAGTGGCATTGATGGGCTCTGATGCCTGGTTTTGTAATTTATTAAGCTTCCTTCCCTTTCACTTCCTTCCCTTTCACTTCCTTCCCTTTCACTTCCTTCCCTTTCACTTCCTTCCCTTTTGTGCAGTGTGCCATCTCAAAGACCTTACACTGTACATTGCATCGTTTCGTTTCGTTTCGTTTCGTTTCTATTAGGAAGTTTTAACATTGACGGGGAGGTGACGGGATATGGATATGTTAGAGTAAATGTTACAAAGTGTTCTATACTGCACATACCTATTAAAATAAGAAATATTTGATAAATACCAAAAACAGCATGTACAGCACTAAAATACAAATTTATATTTCATGGTAAAATTTAATTGACCTGTTAATTATCTATGTAATTTAAATTTTTACAAACCCGTGTTTAGTTAATAATTTTTCTTTCAAGAAACTTACCTTCACAGACCTTTCCATTATTAAGACGAAAGCCAGTTTGACAAATACACTTGCCTTCATCGTAATCGTAGCTGTAAGACAAATAAGAAGAAAAATATGGAAACTATCAGTTAAGACAATATTTAAAAATGTGTTTCCATAATATTATTTTAATTTATCTATTCAAAACATTCCTATTTAAATACATCAGAAAAACTTAAGAAATAAATTTTGTTCCTATCTATATAATATCAATTAATGAAAATGACATACATAAATATTAATTTATGCGTAAGAAAAAAAGCGAATTTAAGATTACGAATACAGTAACATAGATTAATCACATAATTAATTCCGATTATTAGCTTTACTAAACCCCCGTGAGTATATTACTCGTATTTTACCTTTGAGATTGAAGACACGGGCTTGGAACACAATAGTAGGAAGCGAAGGTGTTAATGCAAATCTGGTTACTTTCGCAAACAAACCGTCGAGTCTTGCATTCGTTGATATCTGCAGGAAAATGAACTCGATTTAAAGGCCTGGGGAAAATAGAAAAGCCATGCTTCATATATTATTATTATTGTCCATTCTTACCTATGCAATCTGACCCATTAAACGTCATTTTGGTTCCCTTGCGACAAATGATTTTCGGCTTACAAACGTAAGATCCAGGCTGATTTACGCAGATCTCAAAAGGGTGGCAAAGGGAAAGGGTTCGATTCTGGGCGCATTCGTCGATGTCTAAGGATTCAGAAAGGGTACGTCATTTAAGGGGAGAGAGATTTTAATATGTTTTTATTTTCAGAAAGTAGTATATTATAGTATATATAGAAACTCTTTTCCCAGAATATATCGTATTCATGATTTAAAATATCGCACGTAAATCGTAGAAGAGAAATGAGTAGTAGATAAATAATAAAAGCTAAGGATATTAATTGTAATTATATATTAATAATAATAATGATTATTTAATATATAATCCTCTTTTCCAAATAAATATACTCCTATGGAGTTATCTATATACTATTTTGACCAAGAGAGATCCATGAGTACAGCATTTGAATCTTGTTAGGAATCATCATATCGAAATAGCAGAAGTTATTAAAATTATTATTAAAAATTTCATGGTTCACATTTGTAAGTATTACGCAAAATTCCTAACAATGTTTTACTTTTAAATAATAAAATTTATTCAATCTACAAAAATTAAAACAAGATAATTAAAGAATTTAAATATTAAAATAAAAGCCGTCCGGACACTGCCCATATTTGAATTCATTTATAGCCTTAATTATTCAAATTTTCTTTAATAGCTCCGATTTTAATTGATTTTGTGAATTTCTATGTGTATATACAACCAGAATACGCTTATTTATACTACCTTTGAACCTCAACTTATACTTTTTTTAGTTTCGATTATTTTGATCTGGTCAATTAGATTGAAGCAGCTTTATTAAATCTTTCTAAATCTCAACTAAATCTCAACTCTATAGTATTGTATATTTATAGTTTGCATTACTGTTCTATATCAAATATAAAATCCTTCAGTCTATGACAGTAAAAGTGTACAGCAACCCATCATTGTAAACCTTTTCTTATTAAAACTAACGACTATAAATATGACTATAAGAGAATATCATCTTTTTTAAAACAAATGTGCTACCTACTAAATGTACAAAATAAATCTACTAAAGTAAAGCGGCATTTTTATTTCCGCAATTTTTATTCAAAAATTAGTTCAACATGGAGTATTCACAAAATATATTTGATTTAATATATATATATATGTATGTATGTATAAATTCTAACCTTCGCATTTTATCTTCTCTTTATTATAGGTGTAACCAGACCCACAATACGAACAGTCGCCACGTGAATTCCGCCTGGAATTGTTAAAAGACAAAAATTAAAAATGTTACTGAATGAAATATGTAGAGATTAAAATAATCATGGACATACAATTTTAAATAATTATCAGTATTGAAGTAAAGTAATGATATATATAGCTGTATGAAAAATGTAGGTGATAAGTGCTATTATCAGTGCTGATTAAATAAGATAAAATGCGTAGTACCCATTCTATATTTCTACCCGCAACATTTATAAAATGAAAGTATAAAGCTAAGATCTGGAAACGTCTATGGCTTATTAATATAAATTATAACATAATCTTAAGAGTGAAAATTTAAAATAATATGCCTTTGTATATTATACTATGCGCCACAAATAATGTGATTATATATTACTTCATGCCTTTAGGACACGCTTCATCCTTGCAATTATGTCCTCCACGAACATTGACACAGTACATGCCCGGACCACAAATTTCTGAATCCAACTTGCACTCGTCAATATCTACAAAGAATACATACGAAACATACTATATGTAGGGTGTGCACAACTATATACATACATAAAAGCTGTCTATAATAATAGAAACTTGAATATCAATTTCTAAATATATGTATATTAAAAAGTTTTTTCCACTACAGTCAGTAGGTATATTCTGAATTAATTATCAAATTAATTATTAATCAATTTTATTGGTTTTAATTCTTACCCATACATTCCTGGGTTTCTGGATCCAGAGTATATCCAAATCCACAAGGAACTTCTCGAATACAGTCGTAAGATCCAATCGTGTTCTTACACTTCTGGCCCCAAATACAGGGTGCCTTCCTGTAGATTTGACATTCGTCAATATCTGGAGCAAGAAGTTATTTGTATCATCAGTATTCATAAAAGGATATTTATAATTTTTTTATTATTATAAAAAGTCCTTAGTTTGTATTTATATATGTATATAGTAGTATCATGGTCATGCAAAAACTATTGTATGAGATTCTCAAAACGGTAGTATTTCAAATTTAAGAAACATATATTTATAAAAATGGTCATATATCAATAAATATCTTGCTAATTCTGTTATTCTAAATCTAAAAATTATTATCGCATATATTCTTGAACCTGATCACTTTAAAACATAAATTAGAATTCCCTGCATTTCCGGTATTATCAATGTAAATGCAATAATGACCTACAGCTAGAATAACTGTAATGTTAAAAGAACATTTGAATTATCTATTATACACAATAGACAAATCTTTTAGTTGGTATTTCGACTCGCAAAAGAGCGTCTTCCTTAGTGCTGTATTGAGCCACGCATTAATGAGTATATCAAATGTCTTTTGTATATTCCCATGTTAAGTCGTGCAATTTTTTCACCAAACTTTTAATTGGAGTGTTCTAGATACTAATTGTAGATACTATAAATACTAAACTACAATGTCCGTCTTGCACTTGAAGCTTACCCCACTCCTAAATGTTTCACACTCCCTTAGATAATGTTATTAATATTTAGTTCTGCTATTTGTGTATTTTTTAATATTCTTATTTCATTTTATGTTAATTGTATTTATATTTTACATAAAAATAATTTTAATTCTATAGAACTGAATCGTGTTTGTTCTTTGACACTTTTGACAAAATATTTATTTTTATTTTTAAATTAAAAACATGTCTAATTAGAATTTAAATGCTTTAAAAAAATATATTTTAAATTTAAAGACATTCCGATTTAAAAAGAAAAAGTTTTAAACTCATAACGCTAAATGGAGAAATTATTTGATACATAATTTGCCAATCTTAAATAAATAAATATTTATTTAATAAAATTAATCATAAACATATTAATTATAATCAAAGAAATTTCGTATTTGTGTATTAATGGATATTTTTATAATAGTGTAAATTAATATGTAAAATATAAAGATTACAAGATATACTATTTTAGCAGCTTTAAAATGCAACAGATTCTTATATTAGTAATCAAACAGGAAATAGCTCAAGCAAAATACTTAAAGTATAACGGTTTAATAGCGATAGAAAAAATATGCCTTTTACAATCTATTTCTATTAAATTACAGAGTTTAGCAATTGTTGCTTAGAATCAGAATTGATATAAAGTAAAGATTACCTGTGCATGATCCGTCTGACTCGGTAATGAAGCCAACTTTGCAGGAACATGTGTAATTTCCTTCTAAGTTCAAACACTGCTGACCTGATTTCTTGCATAAGGTCTTGTTTATTTCGCATTCATTGATATCTGCACAAACATTGCAAATAACGTTTCAAATATGAGATATAACTAGAATTTTATTATTATTATTAGTATTAGTATTATTATATTTAGTTACAATGTAGTGAGAATTAATGGATGTCATTTCATCAATGGTAACTAGTAAATGTTATTGGTTATACATAAGGAATATACACAATTAATTCAGAAAAATAATACAAAATCATTTATTAAATTACAAAATTGTGTTTTAATACAGTTTATTCTCGATCAATTGTGCAACAATTTTATAGTTTTTTTAATGTATAATTACTTTTTTTATAATTTCAATATCTTTACATTAATATGTTTCATATTTGAGGAATGTTTTTTTTTACTAGTAACCAGAAATGAGAGATAATAAACGGATATGCTTCATAGATTTCATTAAATTTCTATGAATATATTTTCCATAAGTAAGGATAGAAGACATTGTTTGAGCATTTATTTAATTAGAGATTCTACAATTTATTGGTCCAAATTGGTCCAAACTCACTGATATCTAAGAAATAGAAATATCCAAAAGCAGAATAAATATATACTTTAATATTCTTTGCATTCTTTGCATTCTTTGCATTCTTTGCGTTATACTATTATGAACTTTAAAAAATATTATTAACAGTAAATTAAACAACTGAATGCACATAATAATTATTCCTGTTATTATTGAGGAACAACAGTTTTAAATGCTATACACTAAAACTTACCGTTACAAAGAAAAGTGAGTGGATCCAGCAAGTATCCCTTTTTACAATAAACAACCTTCTGATCCGAGAGTACACACCGACCAAAAGTTGTGTTCATTATGTAACCATAGGGACAGGAAACTATGATCCTCTCACAGACGGACTTCTGCGGGATCCAGTGGAACCGGAAGAGGCAAGTTATCGGAAATTCCGTTATATCCTCACCAGCCTCCTTACCCGAAACTGTTACAGGAGAAGCTGATGTGAATCCCAGACTTCGACTACTATCACTAAGGCCAGTTGTCAGTTGGGAGGTTTCTGATTCATCACCCATCCATTGGATTGGTGTTGAGGGGGTTGTTATGTCATTGGGCAGGTAGCTAGCTTCTTCTGTTGTCTCGATTATGGCATCTGATTGGGATTTAATGGTACTGGGGCTTGGTGCTGCTGTGGGTGTTTCTTCGTAGAATGCAGTTGTATCCGAGGATGATTGCGAAGTGAATTCTAAGTTTCCAGATTCAGTTCTTTCAGAGATAACTGATTCTTTGCTCAAATTATTTAACTCGGTTGTATAACCAGACCAGTTTGTCGAAATAGTCGTGTATTGCGTTTCAACTGAAATATAATATAATATCGGCAAGAACAATATATTTTTACATCTATTTATAACCTGTCCATAGTAAGTAGACATCTAAGGTAACAGAAATATAATGATTTATGCTGTTTTGTGGAATTTTAACCAGAAAATCTTGCTGGTGGTATTGTGTCTAATCAAAAGATAGAACTATATTTGTTATAACTGTAAATATTTCACACAAAATATTGCATTTC
This sequence comes from Invenusta paracnida, assembly GCA_036023295.1. Classification (NCBI taxonomy): domain Eukaryota; kingdom Metazoa; phylum Platyhelminthes; order Proseriata; family Coelogynoporidae; genus Invenusta; species Invenusta paracnida. Next base: position 13,418 of record JAYRBW010087393.1, read on the forward strand.
ATTTCATTGTTATCCTTTTCAATTCGTTGAAATAATGAGATGTTTTTAAAATATATCAAATTTAGATTTATTAAATTGAAATAATAATAATATTTTAGATTGTACATATATTTTTGTACGGAATAACACATTTCTTGTGCGTATGATTAGATTACGGGTTTTACTCCATTGGTTAATATATTATGTTGATAGTTCAAGTGCATTTTGATAACTCTATAAACTTTAACTTCATTTATAGCTAATTAAATTTAGCACCTTTGTTCATTTCTAGTTTGACTATAATTAACACAATCACCTATATAGGTACCTGTTAGTCCCTCATTTTTCGACAACTGGGGTATTTTTTCAGGACACAATTTCCTTGATAATGGACACCAGTCTGGATTATTTTCCAATAAAGAAACACCTTGAGCTTGCATCTTACAGCATAGGCAACACTCCTGGCAAAATGAATGACATTGACAGGAATTATTTATTGAGCTTTGGAAAAAACCTAGCAAACAATAATAGCCAATAATCAGACCTGCATAGTTTCAGTCCACAGACCACCACCTACACCGGATATAGAGGAGCAGGTTCTGTTTTCCTCGGACCTCATCCAATCTCGTCCTGCCAAGCAAGCCAGGGACTTGAGCTTCATTAAGCAACATGTCTGATGTGCAAAGCTGCAGAACGTCTTCCGATCCTCGACCTCCAAATCTTCTTCCGCATTCGCTGAAAGCAGACACGAAGGAGGATCTGGAGTTGCCGACTCGGTGGAGTTATCTGCGAGATTGGCAGTGGAAAGGAGGTACTGACTGGCTAGTTGGCCAGCTGCAGTATTGCCTTTGTTGCAGCAAAGCTGGAAGTACTCGTCGGACAGTGGGAGTACTTGCCATGATGGGGCGAGCTGGAAAATAACTGATTTAAGAATACTAGCAAAATGTAGAAATAATTATATTTCATTCAGTTAGAAAAATAAATGTAAACATCATCTGGTATACTATCCAAAATTAACCTCTGCTTACAATTTCAAGTTATCTTACCAGATAGATATACCTACGGCTAGTAAAATTATATTGACCACGGGATGTCCTATTTCAAGCTTTACTCAAACTCTAGGCTTTAATCAGAAAGATAGGTTCAAAGGAAAACAATACTAAATTAGCAGTTGTAGAGACATTTTTACAATAAGAAATTAGCATAGAAATTAAATGGTCACATCTGAAAAAAAAATTTTAAAAGAAAGTGTTCTCATTACAAAAATTGGGACAATGGGATAACATCTAATGACTGAGACAATTTCTTTTAGATATATCGTTATGTATATTGTCTAATTTGTTTATTGATTTGTTTTTCATTTTTAACTAAAAATTTATGAGATTATAGATGTACTCTATAGTATTTATTTAGTAGTTCAATTATATTCTTTAATGCAATTCAAATTACGTAAAATATTAACATTATCTAAGTATACCTACATTTATTCCATAATACTGAAATGATTGTGAATTATATATCCTATTAATCGTATAGTAAAAATTGGATTTGCTTCTTTAATTATTTATTGATAAAAATGGTCAGATGACAAATTTTGTTACAAAAATTAAATGGAACAATGTATGTAGATTACCAAATCGATAATCGATCTTCAAATGATATTAATTGATGTAGTTATTCAACTTTCGTCATACATAAATGTATAATTCGTATGGCTTAAATTACGTTTAAAAATGCTCCAATACCTCGAAATGTGACCAAATATAGTTTAGTTTTACTATACATATACTAAAAAATAATGTTGTTGGTGGATGTTGTGATTGAATATTGTTTGTATTCTTGAATTTAAAAATTACTTCAGTTTTTTATCACACCTGATAATTGCGATCGACTACATTTGTATTAAAACTGAAGTATGGAATTATATTTGTGTTGTATGAATGGTCGGGGGCTTTTATGCTTATTGATTTATTTATTTTATATTTGGGAAACGAATTCAAATATATTATTTATTGGGAAATTATTAATTTTTTATAACAATTGGCTTTTCTTAAGTATTTAAAAAATACTAAAACCATGTTTGTCGTTAATAAATTTAAAAAGTTTTTAAGTACCCTATTAAATATCTGTTTCCTAAAATCGCAAAAGAATGTGCATATTGGATTCTGAGAATAAGCCAACAAATAAAGCTGTCATGTACTTAATTGTAGATAAATTTTATATTTATAAATTAGTTTTATGAAACTATTGGAAACGTCACAATTAGTACATAATTTAATTATTTTGAAATTTGAATCTAATTTTGCTCATTATTTTTTTATGATTACAGTATACTTTATTCAACAAAAGTCTATTCATTTTTTCCTGAATTTATAAACTGAACGTTTTCTTAGCGGTTGGGCATAGAAAATATTCGCTTACAAAATTTATCTATAAATTTTAATTTACAAATTATGTCTTAAAGTTAACTTTCGCTTTAGCAAACTTTAGCAAACTTACCAAGCATGACAAAAATAAATCGCTTGCATCTCTGAATTAATCCAATATAAGAATGCATACCAATTAATGTAAAACTTATGTAAACTCCAAATATCAATATTTGAATGCGCACGTGTGTTTTCAATTCTACATCTATCTACACATACGGTGGTACACGGAGATTAAAACTGCAAATTCACACAACCGCCTTCGTCTGTAGCGCTCATAAAGCTGTTTTTAGTCAAATTTCTAAGTGGTACTTTTTCCATTTCTCTCTCTCTCTCTCTCTTTCTCTACATATTATAACAGACTGTATAATGACACTTTTTGTGGTCATAATTATATTGATCGGCTTAGTGAAGTGCTGATAACTGGATAGTTGAGTTTGGCACTATATGGATTGATTAGTAAGCACTCATTATCGAATAAATAGTTCTTCTTTATTAATTAAATGGGGCATCGTATAAATTGAGTTACCGCAATCGGCAATTTTTTGCCACGAAAGGTCGACTACACTTATGTAACAAATAAATCAAAAGAATTAAGAATTTGTGTGGTTTGGACTTTGAAACATATCTTCTTACGGCTGATGAAAGCCCTCTATAAAACTATTTATAATAATCTTAGTGCAAAAGTATGATCAATAATATAGTATATATAATATATATATATATGCATAGGTGTGTGTAAGCCAGTGGCGGATTTGGCGGGGGGGGGGGGGCAAAGGGGGCATTTGCATCTCTAGATGCCCGGTATGTATAAAAATGGGCATATGAAAGCTAGTCTATATGGTCAGTGTGTCAGCATGCGTCCATTACAATGGATCATTTCTGTGAAACTAATGCTGACTTCCATCCATTACAATGGATCATTTCTATGAAACTAATGCTGACTTCCATCCATTACAATGGATCATTTCTGTGAAACTAATGCTGACTTCCATCCATTACAATGGATCATTTCTATAGGACAAATATCGTAAGAGGTCTTTAAATGCATTCTAGGTCCTAAAACCTCATATTTTTCGGTGCTACCCCAAAGTAAGGCATACCTTTGACCACCCCGCCCTTCCCCCCCGCCAAAATAATTCTGGATCCGCCCCTGGTAAACACTGCATCTACGAGTAACAGGTATATAAAAAATCACAGATCAAAAGAACGTATATACTAAGTTAGAGTAACAAGAAGACTCCAATAAGTTCGGACATTATTGAACCTATCAAGATATCGGAGGACTTTTAGAAATGATTGCATAAATAAAGGAAATAGGATAATATAGAATATAATCTATTACGGAAATATTTAATGACAATTGTGAGATTTCTCTATTTTCTTTATATATATAACACGCGTATAATATATCTTTCTATACTTCATTAAAAAAGTTTAAAATCAATATTTGCTTGCCTTTTGTTCCTGGATATTTCTCCTTCTCAACATTCTAGATTTTTCCCTAACGCCCTAGTTATTTCTATACATGTATTGTTTTTAAACAAGTTTGGGCGATATGCACATATACATTCAATATAATTTTCATTGCATTAAATAATAAAACTTGAATACATAATTTAAAAAAATATATATTTTTATATATTATATTTTTGTTAGTTGTAGATTTTTCTATATAATAGTATGTAAATAAAGTATTTTTAAAAGTCTTAAATAAAGACTTAAGATATGCCTGAATAATACTTCATAGATTTCTATAAACATGCTAAAATTAGATAACATATTTTTAACTGTGTACGAAATCAATATTTTAATATATTACATAGTTAATTCAATTTAGATAATTATTTATATGTATTGTGTTCTTTTAAGTTTTCTGTGATTTTTAGTTCTGGGTATTGTTTTATTAAACCTATTTTTTATTAAATATTCTCTAAATATCATTTAAATTTAGAAGCGGATAATTGCATGTACAATAATGACATGTGTCTTTTATTTAATATTAAAATAGTTGAGGTATTAACTAAAAGCTATTTCTATAACTCATTTATAGTCAAGTTGAATTTTTCTCTCAAACTTACTACAAAAAAGATAAGTAGCTGTCATAAAAAAAATTACATCGTAATCATTAGCTTACATTTATTCTATCATTCATAGCATAAAAAAGAAAATGTTTAATTAAATAATTAAATAATATATAAGTAAACATGCTGTTCATGGAAATAATTTATAAATGTATATAAATTCAGTAGTAATCAGTAACACAAAAATTGTGGGTACATTGTTTAATATATACTTAATATAATTAAATGAAGAAAATTTACTAAAATATATTGTAACAAATATATGTATATATATATATCTATGTCTATATACAAATCAAAGTTGTAAACGGCAAGTAATCCAGGCTAACAACGGTATAATTCCTAACATACATCTATTACAATAAATTATGTACATGTTTATAAAAACAATGTGATAAATTATAATTATAAGCAGTTGTTGATATAGTTACTAATAAAAACAAAAGTAGTATAAAGCAAGTGTGTTTTAAAGTTTCAAAATGTAAATTATATGTCGAGAAACTTGATAACTTAACTTAACAATACATATTATATTATGATATAAAATTTCTAAATAAAACTATGAAACAAATTATAAATTATAAATTATGAATTACTAAATATTATGTGAAGTAAACTGAAATTAACATGATATTCTATATTGAATTAAAATATCTTCAATGTTTCAATGATAAGTTTAAGAGGTAGGGCATACAGAATGTTCCAAACAAACAAAAAAATCTCAAATTATTTGAAAATAACAACAAAAAGCAATTACTTACAAATCAATAAATCCTTACATTGAAAGGCGTTGAAAATGCTATAAATAAATTTGTATTGTTGTGAAGAACATTTGCGATTTTTTATGATTTTTAATGTTCCAAAAGATTCAATGTATATACAATTTCTACAAAGATTTTTATGTAATATATTCGCGACAAAGTTATGTATATATACATATATATATTTATATAAATGCATGTACTATAAAAAAATATATGTGTGTACATTGTTGAAAATGAATTCTAATTACATTCTACATCACAGTTAGCACTCCAACAACAGAGTTATATTAACCTATAATTATAAATACGTTAATAACATTATATATAAATATGCCTAAGCACGCCAGAAAACAAAAAACTTACGCAAAAATACAGGTTACTAAGGAGGCAGTATTTTTGGTAAGAAATCATGTAACATTATAAGTAAACAATAAAACAATTAAAAGAAGTTATATTTAATTATATATTAAAGCTATAGCAATTAATTTTGCATATATGGATTTTTTTGTTATTAGCGTTCTTGCAATTTATAATTATTATTCAATGTGACAATTGCACATTAATACAATACATTCAATTAGACTAGATGTCTTCAAGTATCCATATAATTGTAACAAAACGAATTCATAAATAAATCAATCGTATAATGAAGAATAAAATTGTTAAATAATTTGAGATACGACACGATTTCAGTTAGAAATCATTTTATGACGACTTCCAGAAATCATTTTGACTGAAATCTTGCAGTATGAAAATATGTTTTAATATAATTTTAGTTATAATTAAATGCTTCTGTGAAAAATATACAACACAAACGCCTAAAAAATATTGATGATCATATTAAACTGCAAAGAAAGAGATATTCGTTTTTAGATAATCACGATTCCGCTACTGAGACCTATCCAACTAATGTGCGAAAGTTGCACGATTCACCGTACGATTGTTGTTTCTGACTATATATGCCCCAAATAGTGCTACCAACTAGTCATCGCTATCGTCCGTGATGAAGGGGCGAAATATCTTTCGCTTCACTGGTGCAGTTGGCGAACACTCATCCTTATGGATGACTTGAGAAGAAGACAGCTGAGGGTGTGTGACGGTCAGGGATCTGTCTCTCCCACCTCTGACCTCTTCGGTGGAAAGAGAAAACTCCCCACCTCCAGGCAAGATCATAGCCGGGGCAGCCGCCGAAGACAGCAACTGTTGCTTGAGATGGAATTCTACCATCTGCTGCAGGCTAGCTACTGCCGGGGGCAAACAGGCGAAATGGAGGGAAGGACCCGATATGGGGAGAAACGGATGTGACGGCGGTGGCAGGCGATGGTGGTGGTGGTGGTGGTGGTGAAGAGAGGCCAGAAGCCGTGGGTCAGAAGTCAAAGTCGCTAAGTCGCTCAGTGGTTGATTACCGGGCAGCGGGGCCGGAGGTCCATGGAAGACTGGAGGAGGAGGGGAGTCGGGGAGGGGAGCCGGATAGGGGGAGGAGGGGGAGGTGGCGGTTGAAGAGGTGGTGGGATTGGGAGGGACTCCGTGCATAGCCGTATAATTCATATAAGCACTGGCGGTTTCTATCAAGAAGGCGTAGAGGTTGGGATCTGAGTCTGCGGGTTGGGGATGGATTTGAGGGGAATTAGCTGCAATAGTATTATAGAAATGTTTTATATGAATTAGCTTTATAGAGTATTCGAAATGTAGGCAATGAATTATTTTAAAACTGAAAGATATCGATTAAATTTTACGTTTTTGAAGCATTAAATATAATGCTACAAAAAACAATGCCTATAAAGCGAAAGATGTCTATAAATTTCAAAGAATCCCTATTAAAATTAACAATTATTGGTAATCGAATGGTCGCTCCATATTAATTTAAATATATAAATTAATTTTTCGAATAGAAATTAAGTTTACTCACTTGCAAGAACTGGGATTGTCATCGCGGTTAGCTGGCGCTTTTCCTTCATCCGACGATTTTGAAACCAAACCTGGAGAACAAAATGTTTTATTATTATAACTGTTATATAATTATATATAAAATGTATAAATAATCTTTAAGTTTTCCTGCTATCAATAAGTTGTCTTTTAATTCTTTTATTATTATATTATTAGTATTATTATAAGCGATAATATCTGCAATATAATGCACTCAAAGTTGGGTCAAGTGGCTCAGATCACGGGGAACAAGCAAATGGGAAGTACTCGCCAATCATATTTATTGTGACCAGAACGGGATTCGAACCCATGACCTACGGGTCGAGTGTCTATCGCTCTAACCACTACGCCATAGTCGTTAGTATAGTTCAAACTAATTCGCTATTTAAATCCAATATGCATGTATTTCGTAACTCAAAGTATTGCACCTAATAATTATATAGTATATTAAATGATTTCTTTGATAGATTTATACAAAATTGCAAATTTCATTAGTTTTAGTATATAAATTTATATACGTACATTTATTTCTAAAAAAATGAGAAATATTTAAATGAGTAAACCTTTGAGAGACAGACATCGACAATCACCTTTATGGTGCTCTCTTTGAGTCCAAGCTCCAGTGCCAGCTCTGTTCGTCTAGGCCGAGAGAGGTACTTTTCCTTGACAAACTCATCCTCCAGTCGGGAGATCTGGATCCTCGAATAATTCGTCCTATAACGCCGGGGCTGTTCCTCACTATAGGACTTTCGAGAATTAGATCCTGCGCCACCACAAGTTTTCTGGATCCGCTCTTCGCCATCTGTGCAATGCGCATGAAGTTAATTGATCAAGATTGGGTTGTTTGGGGTTTCTTTTCGTAAACTATGTATATTAATTTCATTAGATGCACATCCTATGTTTTCAAGCCAATCAACTGATAATCTTGATGTTTGCACAGCGCTTATTTTGATTAGATATGTCGTAAAACTTAAGCTGAACGTTAAGATGAACGCATAACTTGTTGAATAATAATTTCATTAAGTTTTGCCGCATTGAAAATAAAATAAAATAGAGATATTCATGTATGAAACAAAAACTCTGAGTGTTACTGCTAATTCCACGTTATAGGCAAATTGTCTCAATTTGTGTTTTCCTCTTTTTATTGACTCCTGTGTGTACGGCTTAACGAAATGCTTTAATTTAATGAGTCTTGTGGAATACACACAAGGATAAACTATTTCATTTAATTTAATCTTACTCAAGTAAAGTATTCATTGTATTTATTAATACTAACTAATATGAGCATGTGTTAACAGGGTTTTTTTGTGCCATACCATATGAACAAATATTTTTCCCTGAGACCCTCAAGAACAATAATACCTACAGGTACGTATCATTTCGGCTTATTTCATTTCGTCTTTTCATTGTTCTCAGTTAATACGATGACGCAATCAGAATGAAAATATAATTGTGCCACATCGTCTTATGCAGTTGTTGCATTTGGTCTTATATTTAACTTTACACCAGGCGCA